>CAAKHD010003634.1:51570-74827 GCA_901007705.1 Fistularia tabacaria
TTCTCCAGGGCCATTTTTTTTTAAATTTTTTTTATTGGGGGCCGCCCCCCCCCCCCCCCCCCCCGAATATTCTTGGCTACGAAGCCGATAACACTCGCTGTGTTCGGATTTACTTTATGATCGATTGCACCCCGAGCTCCTGTTGTAGCATCTGACCTGTGCTTTAAGAGTAGAAAAGCGCGCCTTCCTCAGACCAGAACCCACTTCCATCTGCAGAAACATGACGAAATCTTTGTTGTAACTACACTTCACATGATCGTCCGTGTACCAGAAGCCGCGAACAAATAGTTCATCCGAATGACGTATAATTATTCTTAAAGAAGTCACTCGTTTTTCCTTTATTATATTTTAATGCGTCGCCAACGGGTGTTCATTGGGATTGCTCCGTGTGACAGTGGGAGAAAAACGACCATTTTTGTGAAGTATAGTTAGGACCGCCACATCGAAAAATACCCTAAATATACCTGTGCGCGAATTCTTTCGGTTTCCATCAAATCACAGTCTCACTGTGGAGTTTGTACTGAAATCGTGTACGATAGCGAGCAAACGCGGTCCGCCTTCCTGTTTATTAGTTGTCCGAATGAAACAATGGCCTCGCCGTCCCGTCCTGTCCTGCAGTTTGTTTTACAGTATTTTCTAAATGGCGTGGAGCTCATAGCGGAACTATAAAGTGTGCGACAAGCGTTCTGCACGAAATGAACACCGCTGCAACAGGAAGTCCCCCATACGGAAGTTGTGTTCTCTTTGTGTATCCCGATTTATGGTTGCTTTATTTAGGAAAACACCCTTTTCAATTCTCATATTTTGTGCCATCTCACGCAGCCATGTAACCGCGCCGGATTATGCATCGAAGGGTAACGGAGTTCTGGAATTATTTCAACCATTTTCGCCGGCTCTTATTCCTGCAATCTCCGCGCAATGTTCACTAGTTTGCATGATAGCTCGATTACATTAGACTCATGACAACAGGGAAATTGTCCGAAGCTTGCACATCACTCTCTAGATAATTGTTTTGGTTTCAGGCTGTAGGTCTTACTGATGTAGATCTGTTTAATTCGATGCAGAGTCGTTGTTAAAAGGAAGACACATTTCTGAGTATAAACATGTTAATATGTTAAATAATGTATTACTCATTTATCACTTCACTTGCATATGGCCTGCATATAGTGTTCACTTTTAAGATATTGAATTGGTTCAGTTGGATGATTGAATCACATTTTGTCTTTGATATTTCTATTCAGAAAAGCACATTTTTCCCGTTCCCCAAATCCTTTGTGTAATTGTCCCATGGTTTAAATCTTAGCCATTGTGATTTATTACAATGTCCATGGATTGCTTGCATGCTTAGGAAAGAATAGGGTTCAGATAAGTATGCATTTGTCAATGCTGCTTGGGTATTTGAATTGCAGATCTCTGTTAAGGAGGTCAAAATCAGCTCGGGGGATGGACGAGCAGAAATCAAACTGCGAAGAGAGTGACTCTGAGCCAACAGGTAATGAATGAATGAATTAATGAAAGAATGAAAGAATGAATGAATGAATGAATGAATTCACAAGTTAGTGAAAAATGAATGGTACTGCGTTGTTCTTGTGCTTTGTACAGA
The DNA here is from genome assembly GCA_901007705.1 of Fistularia tabacaria. Lineage (NCBI taxonomy): Eukaryota > Metazoa > Chordata > Actinopteri > Syngnathiformes > Fistulariidae > Fistularia > Fistularia tabacaria. The sequence goes on from CAAKHD010003634.1 coordinate 53,174, forward strand.
CAGAAAGAGCTTCTTTTTTATATATGAGGAATAGAAATTGTTATTTATGAGAACGTACTGTGTACTTATTACATTTTTGGCAGAGTCTTATAAATCTTAATCATCTGAGATTTCAGATATGGCATCTCTGTTTTGTGTAAAAAAAAAAAAATTAAAAAAAATCCCTTGCTGTTCTTTCATGCATTTTTATTCGTTAATTAGTACTCTTTTTCAAGTGTTTTCTTTCTTTCTTGTTTGTGAAGCTGATGACAATGCCCCCGCCAGGCAGCTTGTGTCCTCTGACGGACAGTCTGAAGCCCTTCCTGCTGCTGAGGAGGTGGATGGTGCTACTGCAACCTCCTCCAGCACATCTGTGTAAGTACTTCATCGACATACAGTTGATATGTTTCTGACAAGATGCTTATCATCGGTGGCAATACTGAATTTTTTTGCTTGTCTGAAATGCGCCTATCTAGAGAGAGTGTTAGAGCCTGTGCACTTTGCAACTGTGTGGAGCGCAGCCTACATGGACAGCGGGAGCTGAGACACTTCGGCCCACATTCTGAACGGCTGAGCTTCCAGCCATCAACTACCCCACTGCCACAGCCTGGGAATGATGACCTGTCTTCCATTGGATTTTCTGACACTCCCTGTCTGGGGACACTCTTTGATGATTCAGGTAGAAATCGTCCATTTATGTCATTCTGCTATTTCAAAGTAAATAGATACCACGGCAAATGACTTCTTTTTTTCGTCTTCTTGGACTGAAGCATGCATATTCTAGAGTTGACCCCTTGGTTTGAGATTGTGCTGACCTGTAGCTTGATAATCAACAGGGGGTTGTTGGGTTCATCATTGGTGTGCGATGTGGTCAGAGGGAGTGAAGCGAAAGGAGAATGAGGAGCTGGAGAATGTGGATAAAGCTGTTATCTCAGGGACACAGCGGGTAAGTACCCTCTATATATTTTGGATTTGATGATACCAGATAAAAATACAGGGATTACGCAGGTCTCCTTCAAACAGTCCACCTCATTATTGTCGGTGTGTTTCAGCTTTGCGAATACTGCAAAAGGCTGGGTGCAACCATTCGATGCCATGCTGAGGGCTGCTCAAGGTTCTACCACTTCCCCTGCGCAGCAGCGAGTGGATCCTTCCTGTCCATTAAGCAGTTGGTCCTTCTCTGTCCTGAGCACATACACAAGGCAGAGGAATTGGGTAAGAAAACAGACTTTTGTAAAAAAAAAGCTTCAAGAATTAGTCATGGTTTCAGATCATTCCTTGTTTTTTTTTAGTTTTTATTTCTCAGGTCTATTCCATTATAATCCAAAAGTCAATCATTTTGTGCAAAAATTCATTGACTGCAGCAATTACCTATTTTAGTCAACCCTGGGCTCAGAAGCATCCAGAAATGTAAACCATATTATGATCTTTATTGTAATAACTACTGCACACAATAGATTAATAAAATTGCAGTCAGAGTCCAACTGTCTTATATAAAAGATCTCTCTGCTCCCTAAAATGTCTCACTTTTGGTTCTTGGTGTGCAGTATCATATATTTCCTTACCAATACAGAGAGAAACCCTGGATTGTATCTCTGACATCAAACAATTGTGCAAAGGTATAGTGTTCCTTGTAACACTGCAGCTATCCCAAACAATCTTTATGCATCTGAATGAATGTGTCAAAAAAAAAAATCATACCTTTCAGTAAATTCAACTAGTATACCACCCAGCACTAAATCTGGGTTTTGGAAAATCAATGTAATCAATGTGTGTTATGACTTACTGAAAGTTAAATAAATAAACTCCCATGTTCATTTCTTGTATTTCCCTTTTTCTTAGCAGGTGAAGAGTCTTCATGTGCAGTGTGCGACTCAGCAGGGGAGCTCACAGACTTGCTGTTCTGTACGGGCTGTGGCCAACATTATCATGCTGCCTGTCTCGAGATTGGCGCCACGCCCATCCAGCGGGCCGGGTGGCAGTGCCCGGAGTGTAAAGTATGCCAGACTTGCAGGTGGGTTTGCCCCTTTGTGCAGAGCAGCACCCTCCTCCAGGCATCAAAATGCAACTTGAAATACAGCATTTTGTATGATGTCTGTTGAATTTTTTTTTTTTTAAAAAGATGTTCTCCATTTCTTAGACAACCAGGCGAAGACTCCAAAATGTTGGTTTGTGATGCCTGTGATAAGGGCTACCACACCTTCTGTCTCCAGCCTGCCATGGACTCTCTTCCTACAGACCCATGGAAATGTAGAGTAGGTGCCATTTCTCATTTACAACTCTGCAAATAGTAGCCTTGACCATGAGAAAATAACAGTCAGAATTTGTGAGTTAAGAGAACTGCTCCTGTGCCTCTATGACCATGTGATTTACAATTTACCCCCGTGGTGTGTATCTTGTCAGAGGTGTCGAGTATGTATGGAGTGTGGTGTCCGTGGGCTGGTCTTGCCAGGTTTCGTCCAATGGTATGACAACTACGCCGTGTGTGAAGACTGCCAGCGTCACCGCAGATCTATGTGTGCTGTATGCAGCAAAAGTGGAAACCCATCTGTTGCTCTGCAGTGCTGTAGTATTTGCCATAGGTTTGTTCATTACCCAAGACAAAGTTTCTGTTGGATTTTTTTGGGCTTAGGCATAATTCTTATAAAGAGGTAATCAATGTCATTGATTTAATTTTTATTTGTTTTAGATGGGTACACAGCGAGTGTGCTCTATCAGGGGAGCTTCCAGAAGCCAAGTGCGTTTGCCTGCTTTGCAAGGAAGATCATCAACAGCAACAGCCCGTCACTCAAACGTACACAGTCGAAATACAAACAAGAGAGACTTCTGAGGAGACTGAAGGACAGATTCACTTGGTGGAAATGACAATCCAAACGGATGTAGACATGACGACAGAAGAGCAGACAGACTTATCTCAGTTGATAGGACAGAGGGGTACATCAGAGATGGAGCAGGCTGAAGCTGCTGTTGACAGAGAGTCACCTATGGAGTTGGGTAAGTCTGAGTCATATTCATCAGAAGGGACTATTTGAAATGATAATCCGATTTTTTTTTTTTAAATTAATTAATTAATTTTTTTAAAATCATTAAACAGTTTGATTAGTATATTTTTTCTATTGAGGATGTGAATGTAAGTTAGCTAATTTTGGTTTTAGGGGGTGAAGTTTCAGTTTTTGAGACAACAGATGTTTGTGAAACCATTGAGGAGGAGGAGGAGAAGGAGGAGCAGCGGGTAACAAAAGAAAAAGTCACTTCTGAGGCGCCTGTGGCTTCGCTGGAATCTCCAGGTAAACTCCGAGGCCATATTGTGTAACATTAGTACATAGAAGTACTTAATTTTATGTGTGTGAATGTTGTAACCAATGACAGATTTGTAAACGATGGCACTAAAAACGATGCATTCACGAATTTTAGATTTAGAATGCACCGTGACAGAAGAGGGGGCAGAAGAGGGAGACACCGAGTTGACCGAAGCCGCTGCCGCCCAGGACTCCATAGTAGAGACACAGTTTAACAATCCGAAGTTAAAAGGAACACCAGCATCACAGCAGGGCCCTGAACATATGGAGTTGGAGAAGCAGTTGGCCACCCCCTCAGTGAAACAAGAAGCAACAACCGAGATATCAAACAGTGGTTGTGATGATGTGTCAGCTACAGAATCACCGAATGAGGCTTTACCAAAGTTACAAGCTTCTTCTGCCTCTCAGGACAAAACAGAGGTTTTGCCCAGGTCTGATCAACGGGCGGTAAGCCCGTGCCAGGACCCCCTGTCATCTTCTCCTCTTTCTTTATCAGTTGACACACAAGAGACACCCTCTGCTTTGGATATGGAGGGGAGGCTACTACCTCACTCTGAAGAGGAGGAGGAAGAAGAGGATGATGAGCAAATAAAAGGGGAAGGACATAATATTGACTTAAAGCAGGAGCTGCAGGAGCATGAGATTAAGTCAGAATTGCTGCTGGATGAGATGTCCAATATGAGCCACGGAGACGAAAGTAGCAGTGGCTTTCTGGGCTCTCCAGGAGAACCGGATCCTCAGCTATCCATGGAGCTGGGCCTGGTACCGACAGGCCGCACGCTCCCAGATAACCTACTCACTGAGACTGATGACTCGCTTCCCTTTGAACCACTCAGAAGTGACAGAGAGAAGGCGAAACGCAGAGGGTCCCCAGGCCGCTCTCGAGTCAAGCAGGTCAGCTGGCAATGCACAGCGTGTATTCAGCTGTATACAGGAATATGCTATAACATCTAACCCCACTTTTAAGGATGTGGGAATCAAATAACCACAACATAACTTTTAAATGATTTTCTTTTTCCTGGCTTGCAGGGGCGAAGCAATAGTTTCCCTGGGAAACGTAGACCTCGAGGGGGCGGTGGGGGGAGAGGACGTGGTGGGAGGTCTCGTCTCAAAGCCATGGCCTCTTGCATCGATGCCTTCTTGGTTAGCTGTACTTCACATGCTATTCATATTTTCCTACAGACTCAGTCCATTGTTTTGCACAACGATGTATAGTTTTTTTGTTATGTTGTGTGTCTGACTGTTTTTCTGTTCTCTCTCAGCTAAGTATGACTACGGACTCCGGACTAAGTAAGGAGGAGGAGGATGAGGAAGATGATACCATGCAAAACACAGTGGTCCTTTTCTCAAACACTGATAAATTTGTCCTGCTTCAGGTAGACTTGTTGTTGTACTTTGACATGTTCATCTGTCTTATGACTTTTGCTGGTGTAAAACTCTTCGATTTGTGTTTAAAGGCAACAACCCATTTAAAACAAAAATTGTTTTGTTCTTTCTCACTTTCAGGATATGTGTGTTGTGTGTGGCAGTTTTGGAAAGGGTTCAGAGGGACAGTTACTGGCTTGTGCTCAGTGTGCCCAGTGTTACCATCCTTACTGTGTGAACAGCAAAGTAAGTACATTTTATTTGTTTCATAATCATTGTAAGTCTCAGATATATTAAATCTGGTATTTTCTGTAGATCACCAAGACGATGCTCCGTAAAGGCTGGCGCTGTTTGGAATGTATTGTGTGTGAAGTGTGCGGAAAGGCTTCAGACCCTTCCCGCCTGCTGCTATGTGATGACTGTGATGTTAGCTATCACACCTACTGCTTGGACCCACCACTGCACACTGTACCCAAGGGTGGATGGAAATGCAAATGGTAAAAAAATAAAATGCTAATAGATAAGTAAACGTTGTATAGAAATATACTTTGTTCTTCCATGTAGCCGTGAATAGGGGCAAATGGAAATAAGACGTGTACATTTGCATATTATGTAAAACACTCATGCCTCAGCCCCGCATTAGCAATTCAATAGACCTCTCTTTATCTTGCGGAGTACCAGATTTCATACATTGTTTGGTGTATTTTAAAAAATCTTCCACATTAGGGGTTGAACTGTTATCATTCTTAATTCTTCTTTATCTTTTCTCGCAGGTGTGTGTGTTGTGTGCAGTGTGGTTCCAACTCACCAGGTTTCCACTGTGAGTGGCAGAATAATTACACCCACTGTGGCCCCTGTGCCAGCCTCGTCACCTGTCCAGTATGCAGAGAGAACTTCATGGAGGAGGAGCTGCTGCTTCAGTGTCAGCACTGCGATAGGTGAGTGCTTCCCTGAGAACTAAATGTGCCAAGACTAAAAAAAACTGAGCCTCAAATTGCAGCTGTTCTGGAAAACAAGTCATTTTCAACTGGGATTTTTTTTGCCACAGCAACCTTTTAATGTGTGTTATGTGAGCTATATGTATCAATGTATTTTGTGTGTCTGCAGGTGGGTACATGCTGTTTGTGAGAGTTTGTACACAGAGGACGAGGTGGAACAAGCCTCTGATGAGGGCTTTGCTTGCACATCCTGCAGTCCATATGTTCCAAAACCTGTGGGTAAGTCTGCATTACGGGTAAACGAAGGAAAAAAAAATGTCTGCATGACAACTGTTTTTATAAATAAACTGGAGATATTCTCTTATGTATCAATACAATTACTTTGTTTTGCATTTACAATCTGACTTTTACCATTTTTATTGTAGTAGAATCAGCCATAATGGCTTCAATAAAGATAAAGGAACCAGGTTAGTGGACTTTATATTTATTTGGTAATCACAAGCATGAAATGCTTTGCAAGTTGTGTTTTGTACGTATGTAAAAAAAAAATTCAAATATTTCTATCACTTCACAGAGCCACAGTTCTACCGTTTGGAAGGTGTATGGCTCACCGAATCGGGGATGTCCCTGCTACGCAGTATCTCCATGTCTCCCCTGCACAAGAGGCGGCAACGTCGATCCCGTCTTGGCACCTTATGTTGTGAAGGAGGCCCAGATGGAATTGATCTGCGGGAGGCTGAAGGAGATGGGGATGAGGGAAAAGGTTAGCAACCTGCCTGAGCAACTGCTAGTTACTTTGTAAAATGTTTTACAAACTCAGTTTGTCTTTATCTAGTGTGTGGGGAATCCATGGAATGTGACTCTAAAATGGAGAATCCTGGAAGCCCCGACAGAGAGGGTGGTGCTGAGAGGGATATGGGCGGCGAGGGAGGCATTGAAGGCATGGCTGACTGTGAGGGTCTCAAAGGGGGTGCAGAGGAGATGGAGGATAGCAAAAAAAGAAAGCGAAAACCCTACAGGCCTGGTAAGATTCTTTCATTTCACTTGCATGCTTATGGCCAAACTGACTTCTTTGTGTCCACATACTATTTCTTTGTCAAATATGTTAGTGGTTAACTATCAAAAAATCTCTAGGAATCGGAGGCTTCATGGTCCGTCAAAGGAAGTGTCATACACGGATGAAGAAAGAATTTTTTGCTCAGCTGGCTGGAGAGACCACTTTAGATGGTCAGCCAATAGAACGAACCATTGAAGAAGGTAATTAGAATTAGTCTGTATTACAATGTGTAATGTAAGTGTCAACATTTATTCCCAAAAATGACTAATGTCTAAGCAGGATGTAGGTGGGGTACTTTTGTACATCTGTACCCAATCATCACTTCCTCGACCCAGATCATATCTAAATCAAAATGCAAACTTTATGTCATTTCATGTCACCAAACAGTTACTATATGCCACCCATTGAACATACTGTGAGACACATCCTCTTGTAAACATTATACATTCTGTATATATATACAGACATGTAGATCCATATCTTATTTATCTCCTTGACCACTTTACTTATTGCTTAGCTTCACTGCACTTTGTATTGTGGATAATATCCTGTTGTCCAGTTATCCTTTACCTTCATATCAGTGCAAAGTGTTAACCGCAAACCAGAACCAAATTCCTGTATATACCAACGTAGAGGAAGTTCTCGGTTTATGACGTTCTTGACCAATGGCATAGGTTACGCTGCCATTTCCCATAAATGTATTAAAACAGGAACTAGTTGGTGAACAGAGTGGCCGATTACAGTCCGTCGTCACGCGGCGCTATATAAGGCAGAAGGCTTTGTTTATATTTGCAGTTGTACTTTCATTTTCGTTTTTTTTTTTTTTTTTTTTTAAGAAACGTTTTGCCCTTCATTATGGCTCCTAAGCTTAACTCAGATTCTTCTGATGGCAGTTATGACTTCCTGACTGTACTAGGCTATTAAAGGTGATTCTGATATGGCAAAAAACTGTGGATAATGAACAAAGAAGACTTATCCCAAACGCTGTGTTGAGACAGAAATCGGGAAAAGAAAATGCCTCCCTCAGTCATTTAAAGGAGGCTACTGTATGGACCGAGATAGGTACGAAGTAATGGGACCAGGCAGGAGCATGCATGTTGAACCTGAGATATAGAAGTTGACTACATTCGACCACTGATGTGAAATACTCACATCAAATCAATGGCTTGCATTTTGTTATATCACACATTTTTTCTGTGAATGCTCACTTGTTATGCTTCCATCAAAACTGGCAATGCGACTGAAACGCAGCAACAGAATCCCACGGTTTTCTATGCGTAGGCCCCCATCCTGACACGGATAACATAATGGATCCCAAACCAGTTGAGGGCGAGGAACAGGCCAAGAAACGCCGAGGCCGGAAGAAGAGTAAACTTGAGGACATGTTTCCAGCCTATCTCCAGGTTTGTTTTTCTCTCTCTAAAATACCCTCTAAAATTTGTGGAATGAAAAAATATATATTATGTGTTAAACTGTTTGAATTCCCAACAGGAGGCTTTTTTTGGGAAGACACTCATAGACTTGAGCAAGAGAGCATTGATGATACCCCAGGGACAAAGATCCGGTGCGTGCCCCGTCCGGCCTTTGGTATCAGCACCGTCGGGGGGCAAAACTCCTTCATCAGAGAGTAAGGAAGCCAGCTCGACCCGTGACCAATGAAAACTGTGCAAATGAGTTACTGTTCTTTGTTTTTCTGAGAAATAAGTCCTTACATTAACTTCCACCTCTTCTGTGCTCTCTCACTAGCTGAGGCCAGTGAGCGAGTGGTAGAGGATCATGTCAAACAAGAGGCGGGTGAGACACCCCAGGCTCAGGGAGAAGGTGCAGGCAAGTTTCTTTTCATTTTCCAAATGAAGTTGTTTTGGTCTTGAATCAATTGCAATTTAATTCAGATGTGCCTGTTTTTAGGAGTTGCTATATCATCGTCATCACTAAAAGACCAGGCATCAGTTGAGCCTCAAGACTCTGACGCAGAAAAAAGTGAAGGTGATCTTAAGAGGATAGGCTGCAACACAATGGAGTATGTAGCATTGACTCAGAGATCAGATATTCACATCATTGTTTTAATGGCAGGTCTTCCACAAGGGTTGGAGAGTCAGGATTCTGAGCAGTTCTTCAGGAAGGTCCTGGGAGTGTCAGAAGGCTCCAATTTGGGGGGCATGAAGCCCATCTTGGAGGGCAATAAGGGAGAACTCAATCGTAGCACTCTACCACAGAGAGCTCTCCTCTCAGGTGTGTAAGAAAGGATCTCTGTAGATTTTTTTCAGGAAATCTGTATTCATGAAACTGAATAAATGTACATGTAAGAATACCAATAGCTCAATGTTTCTGTATAGTTCACCTTGGGACTCATGCAAGGATTTTTTTCTTATTCAGGGTCTTTGCCCTCAGCTGGAATGATGGATTCTTTCCCTGGCCTCTCTCAGTCACCTTTCTTTGACATGCGGTAAGACTAATCGATAAGTTTTATTTCTTTGAAATGAAACCAACCTGAAGGGTTGGTACAATGTGCAAAATAGATCTGGGTTTAGAAAAACAGTAGTTGTAGTTTTTTTTTTTTTTTTTCCTAGGTTAATTAGCATTCACCATTTGATTAGGTCTGCACTGGAGCCATACTATGTCTGTTTAACAAATACAGCCACCATGGCCAATCACATCATTTTCACAATGATACCAATGTTGGTGGCTGCATGACATAAGCTTGCATGACTACACAGTGAGGGGAAACAAGTTTTACAAGACAAAGTAGTGTTGCAACAAAATCAGTTGCAGACAATATGTTCATTCAGACACTGCGTCTCCAGAGACCACAGCAGTGGCAGTTCTTCTGCATTCACCATCAACTTAATATGCACAGCTCAATTATTCATCAGTTGAAGGTTTGTAAACCATTGGTTCATTATTATATAAGACCATATTCGAACAAAATAATTGCATCAGAGCTACATTGGAATATTTATCCTTGCAGCTTAAGTCCAGTGTATTGGATCAAATAAACTAGTTTATTCCTTCATTCAATCCATAATCTGGATCACTGTGTATAGAGGTTGTTGTTTTTTCAAAAAGAGTTCAAGGACAAAAATGTTTTTTTGTGATGTGAAATGAGCAAATTTATTGGAAAGAGAAATGGAGCCTGCATATCAGGGGGAAAATTTTTTTACAAGAAGTACCAATATTACATGGCTTTTATCCACACTTGTATATGATAAGAAACACAGACCATCATTAACACCGTATGTTTCCCTATTTTCTGCAGGGACCGAGGAGGGCTTTTCAGTCCTGATGGTGGTGACGAAAGCCCCTGGGCTACTCCCTCTACCCCAGCTACCCCTTCCTCTCCACCCACTCCCACCGAGGCAGAGGGCGATGGACTGTCCTACAACCAGCGCAGTCTCCAGAGATGGGAGAAAGATGAAGAGCTTGGGGAACTATCAACCATTTCCCCTGTGCTTTACGCCAACACCAACTTTCCTACTTTGAAGCAGGACTATCCAGGTGAGTGTGGGAACATTACCGTACCAAAATGTGCGATAATCCTTTCGAATAAGTGACATTTTAAAATATGTCGGTACTACAGTAAACATGTAACAATTGCTGAATGTGTCACAGATTGGGCCAGTCGCTGTAAACAAATCATGAAGATCTGGAGGAAAGTGTCAGCTGCTGACAAGGTTCCATATCTGGTATGTTCTGTGGCTTTAATTACAAAAGGTTTTATTCATATTAACATTGTATATTCCCTCATTACGTTTTGTTGTGTTAAGATATAATTCAGTATATTCTCTCTGGTGATCTATGGTACACTTTTTATATAAAGTCTCCAGAAATAAACTAAATATTGGACACCACTCACTAACATTTAATGGTAATGTCTCTCTGGTTTGTACCACTTGTCACAAACCCCCTGTGTGGAATTTGACATTATGATAATCCAAGTTCAACTCAGATTTTTCTGCAACTCGGCAACACTGTCAATTTTTGACCGTATCTATGACAATTATTTTCAAATTAAATAATGAAATTTGTATGCATTTATTTATCTTTAGCAAAAGGCCAAAGATAACAGAGCAGCTCAGAGGATCAACAAGGCACAGAAAGTGAGTTACAAACTTTTTACATTGTGAAGGTGATTGCAGTCATTCATATCAGATCACAATCAGCGCAAACTGATCATCATGTTTTCTCTTTTCCCTCCCAGCAAGCAGAGAGCCAGATGTGCAGGCCAGTAAAGATGGAACCAGGACGCGTAAAGGGAGAAAGGCCCAGTTTACACCTCCAGATCCCTCCACCTTCAGGATCTACAGCAGTCTCCTCCCAGCCAAGCTCTGCAGAAAGCCCCTTTCCCTTTGTTGCCGATTCAGGATCATCATCTGTCTTTTTCTCAGATGGACACATAAAGACCCCAGGGTCAGCTGAAGTCCGGACAGATCCCTTGGCCAAGCTTCCTTCTCAGTCCCCCCATTCTCACTCCCACCCGACCACACCTTTTTCCTATGCTGGGGCAAGCCCCATACAGTCCTCTTCCTCAGGTTATTCTGCTTCCGGCCCACAGGGTCCTCCTCAGGGACGGCCAGCCAGTCTTGGCCCCTTTGACATGCAACCAGGGACTCCTGGAAACTCAAGATGGGCTCAACACGTTGACCCCTACTTCAGATCACAGCTTCCACAGCAACAGGGTCATTTACCACAATCTCACCAAGGCTCTCAAGAGTCCTTAGGACCCCCAGAAAGTCCTCACACAAGAAACGTTGGACCTGGAGAGTCACCCATCTTCTCGCCATCTCATAATGTCCACTATGGAGACCCTTTCAGAACTCAGCAAGGGATGGGGAGACCGGATTATGGTTCATCGCCATCACCGTCTGCAGTGGCTTCGTCACCTGCAAGCACAGGGCAGTACAGGGCAGATGTCAGTGTTCCTTCTCCTCGCCCCTCTGCTGTAGGAAGACCTGACCTAGCTGTAGGCTCCCCTGCCGGGATGTTGGACTCTGGGGATGGTTTATTCAAAGCACCTATGACACCAAGAATGCACCAAGGAGAAGGTGGGGCACTTCACCCCGGGGCCTCCCCGGGCCAATCCTCTGAAGGTTACAGGCAGTCTCCTTCTCACCCTTTTTCTGACCCCCACCCTCAGCCACCGTTGACTCCCAGACCCCAGTCAGCTGAGAGTTGTTCTCTTGGGCCCCAGAGACACCCTGTAACTCAACAGGAACTTTGCCATAGAGTGCCCTCCAGCCCTCAGTCCCAGGGCAGCTGTCAGTCTCCCCATACTCCTGGTGGCCTCTCTAACGATGCTTATTCTGTCCAGTCTCCTGCGACCCCTCGCTTCCAGTCCCCAGAACACTGTTCTCAGCCTCCATCAAGGCCACAATCCAGAGATCCTTTTGCTACTATCCACAAACCACCTCGTCCCATGTCCGTTGTCCCAGAGGGGACTGTGAATTACAAAGGCTCACCTCATTCAAACCAGCCACCTCCACCCCATTCCACCAGTGGGGATCCTCTGTCCGGCAAACCCTCAGGGCCCCCTCAACCTTTCAGCCATAGCCCTAGCGCCGGCAGCATTCAAATAACCAAACAGCAGAGTCAGATTATGCCTGGTCAGCAACCACAGCAACAAACCCAACAGCCCAACGCGGCAGACAACTTCAGTTCTAAGTTGGCACCTCTTTCTGGATCTCAAGACCTAGCAGCTCTCCGCCCTCCCGATGCACATCAGCAGCCAGCTATGTCAGGCTCTCAAGAGACTCCTGACATCTCAGCAGTGCAGGACCCTGCGTTAATGGGCCTCAGTCCCTCTGAACTGGAAAAGCACCGACAGGTAATTACAGAATTAGCCAAGGAACAATTACTTTATTCACTTGCAAGGGGTTTCCCCATTAACATTTCTTGTTTCTCTCCAGCGTCAGAGACTAAGGGAATTTCTAATCAGACAACAGATGCAAAGGAACTCCATTAGACAAGAAAAGGAAGCTGCCGCTGCCGCTAGTGGTAGTTTATCCCCTGGTTGGTCTGGAGGAGAGATTGGTTTTCAACTAGACAAGGCCCATAGAGCACCACCACCGTACCCGCAGGTATTTTACATGGACCAATAAATGTAAAACCTTACAGACGAAACTTCTTGAAGTTCGTGTGACTTGGCAGTTAGGAAAACATTTTTGATTGCAAGGATCACCTTTCAGCAAATGTTATGCAGAAGAAAATAATAACTTGCTACTCTGCTAAGTTCCCTTTTCCATGGGAATTTTCACTCTGCACCAAGACCCATACCTGTTCTGACTCATCGCTGCCATCCGTCCACAGAACTAAATTAGATATTTTGAGCTAACATCTGAAAGGACAAACTCCCATTTCATCCAAAAAAAATGTTAGCATTCTGTACCTATGTGATCCAAATATAGCATCTATACTTTGGTATGTGTAGATGCATTTACACAGTTACAATTCTGCAATTTAGACAGCTTTTGCAAGCGCTGAGTATTCATATGTCAGAAAAGACAATACACTTCCAAAATATTGAGCCACCTCAGAGACATACCACAGTTCTAAACCTTTCTTCGTATTATTAACTTGAAATGCCAGATGCTTCGAGTTTGTACTCAAGTTTTGCTTTGCTTACTTCCTCTAGGATCGTGTTGTTGCCGCAACAACTGGGACTCAGGCCTCTGTGGTAGGGAAGATGCCAATGACACCTGGCGGTATGGAGGACAAGCTGATTCGCCCACCCTCCACAGGAACCCAGAACATCATGGATACAAGTTCACTGAGGTGAGTACATAGTTAAAGGTTTTGTGTGAAATCAAATATCCCTGACTCTCCAAATAGTAGCAATGAACTTACTGTATGTGTGAAAGAGTGCAAGTTTTTTAATATTCCTGAGGAACTTAAAAGGCCAAAGCAGTGCCCTGAATTGGGGACTGTGTTCCTGGAACCATTCTTTTCCCGCTTCTTAAAGTGGAGGCGTGTTTTCTGGCTGAAAGTTGCCATTAGGGAATACTGTTTCCACGAAGAGGCGTGCATGATCTGCAACAATTTTTCGGGTAGGAACTACATGTCAAATTTAAAATCCACACGAAAGGCAGGAAACAAGGTTTCCCAGCGGAACATTGTCCAAAGTATTGCAGAGACTCTGCTTGCTTGCTCTCTCACTGTAAGTGCATCCTAGTGCCTATTCATCCCCAGATAAGTGACACATACACACCTGGCCAAAGAAAGAGATGGAAAAGACAATGCGATTCATCAGACCAGGCCACCTTCTTATTTGACTCCAGGGCCCAGCTGTGATGACGGGCACACGGATGTCCAGAGAAGGTTCTTTCAGTAGTAAACAGGGGTTAGCATGGCAACCTTTCCTGGTCTGTGGCTACTGGAAGGCACTCTGTGTTCTGAAACCTCTCTAGAGAGAGGAAAGTTTTCAGTAATTTGAGCTGCAGGAGCTCTTTGGTAGATTAAGCCGCACAGGCCAGCCCTCAGACCCCTTGTGCTTTGCTCCATATTAGACCTATTGCTGTTTTATTGGTTCTACTTCTTTGGATGAGTTTTGGAAGGTACTTACCACTGTACTGCTTGTATGGGTTATTGTCAGACTGTACTGCTGTGGAGATACTCTGAGCCAGTTGTTTAGTGGGGTTTATCTAAATTTGAACCTTGCTTAAGTCACTCACTTTTCCTTAAGCTGCAAGCAGTTATGTTATGGCTGATTGATGTTGACTCTGGTGGTTGTTTACATATTGTTTCAATCTGTCCACCTATACAGTTTTTGGATGTCAACCAAAATGCAATCTGGTACAAGAAGGAAGAATATCAAATAATTATTTAAGGTCCCAATTTATTTTACGACCTTAGAAGAAGCTAGAGTTGAGACTGGTCCAGCACCTTTTGTGTGAATCAAGAAACCCCAAATCTCTTCTGCACTGAGACTATTTTGGAATGACGTCTGTCACACACTGTACGTGTAGTCATTTATGGTTAAACATTTGAATTGAAGAATATGTGCACATTGATACATTTGAAGTTTTCATGGAGTTGCAAGCAATACATGATCACCCTAAGGTGGGTACTATCATGATCTTTTTTTTTCGTTGTTTGTTTACAAATCTTAACAGAAGTTTTCCTCTGTGTCTTTCTCTCAGGCAACCAGGGCTCACCAAATCTCAGGGCATGTTTGCCCGTCCACCATTTCCTTCTCAGTGGCAGGGCCAAGGTCCAGGTCCAAGGAGGTTTCCACATCCAAGTATGGAGGCTATGGCTATAAGACACAATCTCAACCCTGCTGTGAACATCCAGGGTATGGAAGGCATGGGGAACACTCACACCATGATATCAGGACATGGCGGAGAGACTATGCAGCCAGTGGGCCAAGGACCCCCTCCACAGTTCATTGAATTAAGACACAACTCTCAGAGGCTACCACTGCGACCCCAGTTCATTCCCCGTGGACCCCAGTCAAGACCACGTCTCTTTGTACCGCAACAACAGATGGCAGCACCTTATATTCAGCAGCATCCCATAGCTCCATCTGGTGGCATTCAGCCAGAAGGGAGCAGTGACTCAGCGCTAGGATTACAGCAGGGGGAATTGTCAGGTATATTACCTCAGCAGTCAACAGTTTCAGGAACACAGCAGCCCCAGGCAGCTACTTCAGCCCCCAGTACTCCAATGTCTGGACAGCACCAGCTGCCACAGCCGAGCTTAGTAACAGGTCCTCAACCGGCAATGGTAGAAAACAGTGAGGAACTTCCAGAGCCTGATCTTGAGGGGCTTTCAGTTGCTCCAGGGGAAGGAGGGGTAGAAGATGAGGAGGATTTGGCCCTTGACCTGGACCCTGATAAAGGAGACGATGACTTAGGAAACCTGGACAACCTTGAAACCAATGATCCCCATCTAGACGACTTGCTGAACAGTGATGAGTTCGATCTGCTGGCTTACACTGACCCTGAGTTAGACCAAGGAGACCCTAAAGATGGCTTCTCGGACCAGTTGCGTTTGGTAGAAGCAGAAAGTGAAACACCATCATCTTCCTCCGGCTCTGTCCTCGTTAAGGTGGAGGAAAAACCGAAGATCGAATCAGGGCAAGCATCCCTCTCAGTAACCCCTGCCTCTGTAGGTAGGTCTGCTATCAAACCTCCGACCTCTGCTAAATCTGCTGATACCTCAAAAATCAAAGTAGAAGACCGAGGCTTGACCCCTAAGCTCCAGTCAGGACAGGCCGTTGTGAAAGATGAAATGGTAGAGGCTGTTTCCATGCTTCTCAGCGGGACATCACCCTCTAGCAAGCCTGCACAACCAGAAAACCAGTCAGCTTCACTCAGTTCTGTTCGATTAGGGGGACTTCCTTACCCACTACAGGGCCAAGATGATCCATTGCCATTTCCTACCGCTGCTCCAAATGCCGACATGGTCGACGATCCGCTCGGGTTGCCTGATGTTGGTGGGCAGCACTCCCCTGCTGTAGATTTAGCAAAGGTAGAGAGCTCTTTAGATGGTGAACTGCCTCTTCTCATACAAGATCTGCTGGAGCATGAAAAGAAGGAGTTGCAGAAGCAGCAGCAGCAGCAGCAGCAGCTTAGTAACCTTCACCAGGGAGGCATGGCACCTCACTTTCCTGGCCTCCCAGGTAATCAGTCGAACCCACAGACCCCTGGGCAGATAATGCTGCCACATCACCGTCCAGCTCCTCAAGCAATGATGGCTCAACCAGGGATGGTGCCCCGTCCTCCGCACATGCTGCAACAGCAACAAAGGCTCATGGGAACTGGGATAGCACCCTCCCCTCACATGACCATGATCCAGCAGCAATCCATGATGAGAATGGGGCAACCAGGAATCCACGCAGGTCTTGGTCATCCACAGCAGCCTCAACCAGTGGTTAAACAGTCACCGTTGGCCAACAATTTCTGCCCAGATAAAGGTATTCACTTTGGTTTGTCTCTGTCATTAATCTGTTATGATGAGGTTTCCTGAGTTTATCAGATAATGGTTATTTACTCTTCATCGCAGACTTGGACAAATTTGCTACTGATGACATCATGGATCCCATTGCCAAGGCAAAAATGGTGGCACTCAAGGGTATCAAAAGAGTGTTAGCGCAGGATCCCATGGTTGGTCCTACAGGCATTAACAGGTACCTTTTTGTGTTTGAAGTTCATATAAAAGTCCAAATCCTTCCTTAGACTGCTTCTGAATTTGATACAGCAGTTGGGATGGCGTAAATGAATGTCACATTATTAAGCTATGGTAAAGGACAAATTTGACGAAAGCCAATCACAGTGGTCATCTTTTGTGTGTCATTATCTCTGTTGCTGAAAGTATCAATACAGAGGTGATGCAGACAGTATAAGGACTCTTTCTGCTCAGGGTCGATCTTTGTGTGGTATCAGTTCATACATGCTTTTTTCAATGTAGTATATAATGTATTGTTTTCCGATTAGGCAACAAGTTTCTCTACTAGCTCAGAGGCTGTCGTCTGGCACAGGCACTGATCCAGGTCAGCTCTCATCTGGACCGCCAAAGGTACGCTGTAGCACTCTTCAGAAGTGATGTATTTGACTTCATAATTTCACTCATCAGTCAAAGCAGCTTATTTATTTAAGGATTTCCATTTCATCTTTAGGAAGGAGAACCAAGTGATCCCTCACAGTCAAGACCTAATCCCCCCCAGTTTGTGCAAGGAATTATCAGTATGTCTGGAAAGGCTGCCTGAAAAATACTTGAATCATTTTGAAAATGTGACTTGGCCTTCCCCCATGTCTGTCGCCTTGACGTTCAGGGTTATTGTCCTTTTGTTGTAGATGATGCGGAGCAGCACAAATATGAGGAGTGGCTTCTTCATACCCAGCAGTTACTCCAGATGCAGTTAAAATTTTTGGAGGAACAAATTGGGGTTCATCGCAAATCACGTAAGGCCCTCTGTGCGAAGCAACGCACTGCTAAGAAAGCTGGACGGGAGTTTGCAGAGGCAGATGCCGAGAAACTTAAACTGGTCACCGAAGAGCAGAGCAAAATCCAGAAACAGCTTGATCAGGTGTGTTTGTATTTTTAGGAATTTGTTCAAGTAGAAAAGTGCAAATCAAATGCTTGCATTTATCAAATAGAACACAGATCCATCAATAGGCATCTTCTCAGTTTAATATCTGATTATGATTATATCGCACAAGGTACGCAAGCAGCAAAAGGAGCACACCAATCTTATTGCGGAGTACAGAAGCAAGCAGCAGCAGCATCAGCAAGGTTCGGGACTTCTTGCCCCAGGACATTCTGCACAAGGGGGGCCGCCTCACATGTTTCCCAAATTACCTGGCCAGATGATGATGGGCCAGCAGGGAACACCGGTAATGGGCCAGCATCCTGGCATAGTGGCCCAGGGTGGAATACCTGTCCCGATCCCTCAAGGGCAGCCTTTCATTGGCGGGGCTAAACCCCAACATCCTGGTGCCCTTGGATCAAGTGGTACCCGGGCCCCAGGTCCTCCTGGAGCTCCCGCAGGATTTTTCCCGCAGGGACCTGGAATGCAAGGGGCAGACCCCAGGCTTATCCAGGAACGACAGCTTCAACATAGAATGCAAATGGCAAAGCTCCAGCAACAGCAACAAGCGATGATGTGCCAGCAACAGATGTCTCATCCGAATCAGCAGCCTGCCTTAATGTCTCAGCCACAGCCTGGTATGATGGGAAACCCAATAATGGCGCAACAGCAACCCAACACTCAACAGGGAATGCAAGCCAACCAGGTCAATCAACAGAGCATGGCGCAGGTTCCACAAGGAATAGTTGGAGGTCAGTCCGTAGCTCCACCGTCACAGAACATGATAGGAAGCCAGTCCATAAGCCATGCTCAAACCATGATGGCAGCTCAACCGGGGATCATAGGAAACCAGACTGTGGTACAGCCACAACAGCAGAGGCCCCAGCTGATGATGGGTCAACAGGGAATGGTTGGCCCTCCTGGTCATCCTGGCCTCAGGGGTCCCCAGGCTCAACTGACTCCACAGCAGCAGAACATTCTTGCCCATCGCATGCTCGTTTCTCAGCAGCAGCAGCAGCAGCAGCAGAATGTCACAAAGAATTTTAGTCACATTCAGCAACAACAGATGGCCCAGCAAAGACCACAAACCCAATCGATCATTCAGTCCAACCAAGATCAAGGTAGGCTTTCTCAACCTTCTACCCCACAAATGGGTTCCTCACCCTCAGCGGGAACTATCACACCGCAGCCCCAGGGAGCTACGGACAGTCAAAATTCAACAACACCACCACAACAAAGTGGACCCACCACTCCCAATCAGATATCTCAAGGAAGCCTTGCAAACGATCAGAAAACAGATTTTGGCCGACAGCAGTTGCAGCAGCAGCAGCACCACCACCAAGACCAGAATTTTATGAACCAGCAACAACAACCAAATACTGATCCACAAACAGGCTTGGTTGTGTCCCAACAGCCTGCTGTGGTTCAGCAGCAACAACAACAAATCCCCCTCACTCTCCAGAGGCAAGGTTCCCTCAGCACTGACAAGCCAAATTTGATAACTGTTAAAGAGGAGGGGAAACAAATTGATTTCTTGGCTCAGCAACAACAAACATTTCAAAATTCCATGCAACAGTCAGGAAGTCAGGACCCCTGCATCCCACAACAGGTCATAGGCCAGAGTCACCCCGGCCAGCAACAGCCAGTTGTGATGGGCCATAATCCACAACAGCAAACCTTCATGGCTCAGCAACAAAAACAGGCAATTATGGGTATGATCAGAGCCCAGCAGCAAGGGATGATGGGACAGAGGCCTGAAGTTCCATCTGCTCACATTCGCCCCCCGTTCAACATACAGGCTTTTATCGCTCAGAATCCTCAGCTCCGCAACCTTCCGCCAAATCAGCAGATGCAGCACATTCAGGCGATGATTGCCCAGCGGCAGCTCCACCAGGGACAGGTGCTACGGATGTCAATGGGACAAGGCCAGCAAAATCATCTGAGGCCTCACATGCCACCAGGCCAGGTGCCAGAAGCTGGACAGCAGATGCAAAGGATGGAAGGCCAGCAGATGCCATATGCGGCGATGGGAAAGCCCGGTGCAGTGTGCCCTCAGCCACAATCGGTCATGTTGGGCCAACAACCCGGTGGTGTTCCTCAGCTACAGCAGGAGATGATGGTCCCTGCGCAACAACAGCCACAAGTGGGGGAGATGATTCAGCAACATATGAGAGGCCAAATACCAGTCCCGCGGTCTTCTGTGGACCAAAGCAGGATGATAAGGCCCTCATCTCCGCGTCAGCCATTAGCACCCTCCCCTGGTGATCCGCAAAGGCACATGTTAAATCAAGCAATGGGGATACGTCCAACCACTCCCACCCAGAATCAACAAAAAGCTCTAATGGCAGCTGCAGTAGGCCGCATGCAAGGTTCTCCATCTAGTGCCTATTCTCCAAGAGGTCCATTTGGCATGAGCCCAGCCCACCCCGCTTCTCCTCTCTCGTCACATGTTTCGTCACCGTCTATACCTGATAGGGCTGGGAGGGGTAGTCCGTATAGTCATGTCAAAGCATCCCCACTCAGGTCACCTGGGACCAAGAGTCCACTCGACGGTCAAGGACTGAAAATGGAAACTCAGTCAGTAGCCAATGAAACATCTCAGGCGGCCCCCGTCGTTTCTAATGGGCCACAGAAAGGACTGACCGGCGGTCAGTCGCAAGACATGAGAGAGAGTCATTTTGCTCAAAACCAATCTGGCTCTAAAGATGGTGATGCGTGCAAGATAGCTCTACAGAACATCAAACAAGAGCCAAGGGAGGTTCAGTGCGACGGTGTTGAAGAAACTCATACTAGAGCTATAAAGCGAGAGGCAACAGGTGTCATGATTACTCCTGGAAATAAGTCCACCTTTAGCAATGCAGAAGATGTGCCTGGAGAGACTGGGCCTCAAGGCATGAGATCCGAAACGGGACAGCAACTACTTCAGAAACTCTTGAGAACCAAGAACCCTCAGCTAAGTGCTCAGAGGCCGGCTGAAGGCATCCACAATGAGATCAATGGTCACATCAATAGCAAACTTGCAATGCTGGAGCAAAAACTCCAAGGGACTCCTCGAAATATGGAGGTATGCTTTGTTTTCTTGCCTTGAATCTTTTCAACCTTGAATATTTTTTTTTTGATGGGGGGGGAAAAAAACAACTTCTTTTTTTCCCTTGATCGCTGTAGGATTTACAGTCTATCACAAAAAGGGCTACTGCACAAAAGCCAAAGCGCACTAATAAGGCAACCGGAGACAGAGCGCCAAACTCGCGGAAGAAGAATAAGAAGGAAGAGGTTGGAAAGAGTGCCGAAGCCCTGATTAAGCAGCTCAAACAGGTAAGTGACTGACAAAGCTATTTTCTTTTGTGAAGGTCTGTGCTGAGATGTTTGGAAAAATGATTTTTCATCATAAGCATTTATCTTCCAGAGTCTTTCGTTGCTGCCTCTAATGGAGCCCTCCATCACTGCTAGTCTGGATCTTTTTGCCCCATTTGGAAGCAGCCCAGCCAATGGCAAAGCTCAGCTCAAAGGTTCCTTCGGAAACGCTGTATTGGACAATATCCCAGATTACTATTCCCAGTTACTTACAAAGGTAAGCTGTTGTGCGTGCCAGTGATGCGAATATTTGTTTGCTATTCATCAGTGCATCTTGAAAAACAAAGTAGCTATAAGAGGTTATCGTCTGCCTTCACAGAGTAACCTCAGCAACCCACCAACTCCTCCATCATCCCTTCCTCCTACGCCTCCACCTTCAGTACAGCACAAGCTGCTTAATGGAGTGACTCCTGGTGAGGATTTGCCTGAGGGTCAGAAAGACACAGAGCCATCAGAAGAGCCAATGGGTAAATGAGGGATTTGGCATCACATTCATGTCGATGGTTAACATTTTTCTGTCATTTCTCTGATGCAACACACTCCTTCAAATGTTCACTTTTATCATAATTAAAAAAAAAAAAAAAAAAAAAAAAAAAAACCATTTTACCCAAGAAGAAAAAAAAAGAGACAAAATTTTAG
>CAAKHD010003635.1:0-10393 GCA_901007705.1 Fistularia tabacaria
CTCGAGAGGGGCTGGACTCTTTGATATTCTGGAGTCGCTCCCGGTGAGAGACGCCGAGCAGGAGTGGGCATATCGATTGCCCCCCGACTCGGCGCCTGCATGTTGGGGTTCAATCCGGTGGACGAGAGGGTAGCTTCCCTCCGCCTTCAGGTAGGGGGGCGGGTTCTGACTGTTGTTTGTGACGATGCACCCAACAGCAGTTCAGTATCCCCACCCTTCTTGGAGTGCTTAGAGGGGCTGCTAGAGAGCACTCCCTCTGGGGACTCCCTCGTTCTGCTGAGGGACTTCAACGCTCACGTGGGCAACGACAGTGCGACCTGGAAGGGCGTGATTGTGAGGAATGCCCCCTCTGATCTGAATCCGAGTGGTGTTTTGTTATTGGACTTCTGTGCTTGTTACGGATTGTCCATAACGAACACCATTTTCAGGAATAAAGGTGTCCATATGTGCACTTCGCACCAACGCACCTTAGGCTACAGTTCTTTGATCGACCTTGTGGTCATATTGGCCGCATGTCCTGGACACTCGGGTAAAGAGAGGGGCGGAGCTGTCAACTGATCACCACCTGGTGGTGAGTTGGCTCCGATGGTGGGGGGGGATGCCGGTCAGACCTGGTAGACCCAAGCGCAATGTGAGGGTCTACTGGGAACGTCTGGCAGAGTCGCCTGTCAGAGAAAGCTTCAACACCCACCTCCGGCAGAGCTACAACCACGTCCCGAGGGAGGCGGGGGACATTGAGTCCAAATGAGCCATGTTCCGCGCTTCCATTTTCGAGGCGGGAGCACAGAGTTGCGGCCGTAAGGCAGTCGGTGCCTGTCAGGGCGGCAACCCTCGAACCTGCTGGTGGACCCCAGCAGTGAGGGTTGCTGTCAAGCTGAAGGAGGAGGCCTATCGGGCCCTTTTGGCCTGCATAACTCCGGAGGCAACAGACAGATACCGGCAGGAAAAGCGGCATGCGGCTACAGTGGTCGCCGAAGCAAAAACTCGGGCGTGGGAGGAGTTCGGAGAGGCCATGGAGAACGACTTCCGGTGGGCCTCGAGGAGATTCTGGTCCACCATCTGGCGTCTCAGTGGGGGGGAAGCAGTGCTCCGTCAACACTGCATACAGTGGGAGCGGGGCACTGCTGACCTCAACGCGGGATGCCGTAGATCGGTGCCAGGAATACTTCTCAAGCCTCCTCAATTCCGTTGAAACACCTTCCAATGAGGAAGCAGAGCCGGGAGACCCTGGGGGGGGTCCTCCTATCTCCGGGGCTGAAGTTGCTGATGTAGTCAAAAAGCTCTTCAGTAGCGGGGCCCCGGGGGTGGATGAGGTCCGCCCTGGGTTCCTCAAGGCTCTGGATGCTGTAGGGCTGTCCCGATTGACACGCCTTTGAAGCATTGTATGGACGTCAGGGACAGTGCCGCTGGACTGGCAGACCGGGGTGGTGATCCCCCTTTTTAAAAAGTGGGATCGGAGGATGTACTCCAATTACAGGGGGATCACACTCCTCAGCCTCCCTGGCAAAGTCTATTCAGCGGTGCTGGAGAAGAGGGTCCGCCGGGTCGTCGAATCTCGGATCCAGGAGGAGCAGTGCGGTTTTCGTCCTGGTCGCAGAAGAGTGGACCAGCTCTATACCCTCAGCAGGATTGTCGAGGGGGCATGGGAGTTTGCCCAACAGGTCTACATGTGTTTTGTGGACTTGGAGAAGGCATTCGACCATGTCCCGCTGGCAGTCCTGTGAGGGGTGCTCCGGGAGGTTTTCTCCGCAGGGTGGCCGGACTCTCCCTTAGAGATAGGGTGAGAAGTTTGGCCATCCGGGAGGAACTCGGAGTAGAGCCGCCGCGGCTCAGGCATCTGGTCAGGATGCCTCCTGGACGCCTCCCAGGGGAGGTATTCCGGGCATGCCCATCTGGGAAGACACCACGGGGAAGACCCAGGACACGCTGGAGAGACTCTATCTCTAGGCTGGCCTGGGAACGCCTAGGCGTCCCCCCAGAAGAGCTGGACCATGTGGCTGGGGAGAGGGAAGTCTGGGCCTCCCTGCTCCGTTTGCTGCCCCCGCGACCCGACCAAGGATATAGCGGTTGAAGATGGATGGATGGATGGATGGATCCTGGAATTCGAGCTGGCAGGCTGGAGGTCTAGAGGAAGACCGAAGCGAAGATTAATGAACGTAGTGAGAGAGGATATGAAGTTAGTTGGTGTGAGAGGAGTACACAGACAATAGGGTTAGCGGGAGACGATTGAGTTGCTCTGGCGACCCCTGAAGGGAAAAGCCAAAAGGAAAAGAAGAACATACATGTATTTACATTTTGGGAAACGATTGCCAATAAAATTACATGACGCAAATACACTTGTCAAATGACAGAAAAATATTTTCGGGGTGTCTTCATGTTGAAAAGTTGTTGGTAAGATAAGATAACACTTTATTGATCCCCCATGGGGGAAATTCAGTTGTTGCAGCAGCAACATTAGAAGAGAGTGAAAGTGAAATTCATAACTATTTTGTGGATAAAGCAAAGAAATAGTTATGGAGGCAAGAAATTTGATATTTTAGGATTCAGTACTTTCCAACATGTGATGCTTTAAATTCCTTTCGAAAATTAAAATCTTGCATCCCAAACAGCTGCATGGTTTTCATGTCTATGATGTTCCTGACACTGCTGCCCGGATGTATCACAGAGTTTAGGGTGGAATATATCACATATGATCTCAACAAAGCCAGGCTCAACTTGCTTCATTTTAACAAAGAAATTTGAAAAGCCTCATTAAACGTGAACATACATGAATGCAACTACGAGGAGAATAGATAATTTGCTTGTAAAGGCAGGGATTGTTTTTCTGGCATTTCCCTGTCCAGCACAGCTCAGCCCTCAGAGGCGGTGAGAAGAAATGCTTTTTGTTAATTAAAGCTGTCAATCAGGAATATGACAAGTTTTTATTTTATGTTTATTTTTTTTTTAAGTTTTCATCTCCCTGGATCAGTCATGTCAATCTGATCAAAGCCTCAATGAAAAGAAGCCCATTTCTTCAAGTAAACAAGATAATTTTTCATTTTGATTTAATGCAAGACTCTATTGTATACTTTTGGTGTTCAAAGGGTTTGCCCCCTCTGCGTCCATGTTTCTTCATATTTTATTCATACTGCTTCTCTCAGTAGGTTCTGCCACAAGCAGAAAAAAGTTACATTTGGGTTCATTATGCAGTACTTGTAGCAAAAGGAAGATTGTTTTCTTTACTCAAGGAACTTTGGGAACAACAAAGTTGTCTGTAATTCATGAGAACTGTGCACTCAATGTCCTCAAAGAAATCGCAGAAAATTCACATCCAAAAAGTCATTTTGAATAGGTAGTATCCTGTATCTTCAAAAATTAAGCTCTGCAGACCTATGTGGATTCCAGTGACCGATTATAGAAATGTTATGCTTTACACTGCACACCATTCCAGCCCAGCCTCTCGCAGCATGAACCGAGGCAAGCAGAAAGAAGCCTGTGTCAAATATATTTAATTTGAATTTTAAATGCATATTTTCTCACCAGAAACATGCAGGATATTTTAAGCAGGGCAGCGCAGAGCTAAGTGTAGTATTGAGGCGAATGCCACGGGACGGTGTATATATAGCTCTGCAGTTTGTAGAATATTTTGTGCATCACACGCTTTCAAGATCTAATCCTGTCATTTAATGTTTGTCCCTGTAGACTTCTGTTGTGAATGATAAATAACAAAGCAAATTGAGAACTGGAAATGCTTCAAAAGATGGCATATTATTTGACTCCACCTGTCAGTCATTTGTTTTTTTTTGTTTTCGGGAGTGTGTACAACTTCTTCACAGAGCAGGGCTCATTGTTTCCTCCTCATATGTGAGTGACTAAATCCTGTGAAACGACACGAAGGCAATGTCAAATATAAAGCACTCAAGCACGCCATTCATACATATCATCACTATGGCGAACAAATCTCACAGAAAAGGTTAAGTGGGAAAAATACCCAGATTGTGGAGGCCTCAGTTAGGAAATGTTTCTGAAGATGCAGACACAGAGCTGAGAGAGGGTTTTGATTGCTCCAGAAAAGATGGTTGTCTTAAAATTTGATTTTAGTTGTTACACCTATTGAAATTTTCCATGATTTTTGGGATCAGAGAATGATCTAAATAAAGGGAAAATCGAAGCACAACTACTACACAGCGGCAGAACAACCATGGACATAATGAAATGAATTTAACATTTAAAGAGTCAAGACCAAACGTAGTAGGACAACTAATGGCTTGGGGTTTTTAATCTTTTCATTTAAACTGGATTTGATTTTTCATATTCCCATGTCATGGCACTTCATGTCAATTCATTCACACAATATGTGTGCTACAGGTCTCATAATTTGACAAAGACCAAATCTGCCCATGCAGCTATTGATGTCTGTTTCTAAGAACCGATATGTGACAGCGAAGTCATGAAACTTCAATTTTGCTACTTCGCAACAACCATGGGGAGGATATCACAAATTTTTATTGCTTTCAATGTCATAAAATGTACCAGCACGGTAATAATTCAGTTTGGATCATTCATGTTCTGTATTTATCTCTTTTACTTGTTCATTCACTCTATTCATCGGTCTTCAAATAGTCCTTGTCAGCTCTGCTCTAAAAGTGTCTGTCCGATCAGCTCCTCGTCTGACCTCACTCCTCTGTTTTAGGATAGCTTGTACTTTATTGATCCCCATAGGAGAAATTCGATCATCACAGCAGCACACCAATAAAAATAAACAGAATGAGGACATGACATTTGTGAATGAGTGAGGTCGTGGTCGCACAGATGCACCTCCAGCTGGTCAGATTTGTGTGCTGTCCACACTGAACGTCTGAGGCGTTCAGTTCTGCAACGGGATGGGATGAGCCATTGGCTGAATGAGCTGACAATCAGCCACAGCTCATTGTGCAGGGAGGGGTAAGGATTGTCCAGGATAGCTCCCAGTTTGTCCTTAACCCTCCCCACTGCCACCGATTCAACATTGTCGAAGTTCAGTCCCACCAGCTTGTTGAGCCTATTGACCTCTCCAGTCCTGGCACTGCCCCACCAGCACACTATGGCGAAGAAGTGTGCGCTGGCTACCACAGATTGGTAGGTCTTGAGGAGCCTGCAACAGACACCAAACGACCTCCGTATCCTCAGGAAGAACATCTTGCTCGGACTCTTCCTGTAGAGGGCATCTGTTTTGTGTGTCCAGCTTTTTTTTTTTTTAATGTGGGCCCTAAGGTACTTGTAAGAGCCCACAATCTCCATCTCTTCAAGCTGGATGGAGATGTTGAGTAGGAGGTGGTTCTGGTTGCTCCACTCAACAAAACTCTGAATCAGACCTCTTTACTTATCCTTGTCATTGTTCTTGGTAGAGTCATATGAGAACTTCTGGAGGTGATGTTAGTGTTTTATGTGCTGTAACGAGATGACCTTTTATTTTAGACGTCTCTTTGCTTTCTTGAATCCTCAGCTTGGCGTACTTATCCCTTGCAATTCAGTGCATTCTGCGGTCTTAATTTCTGGTTGTTACATGCTTCCTGCCTTGCTGTTTCCCGGTCACCCAGCCTCTACACATGGGCTACTCATGATCCAAACAAACTTCCATTATCTAATGCATGAAGATCTGCTGGTGTGCTGTTCTCTGGAGCATATGTGTCCTCACCAGGTGAAGGCATCAGATACATATGACCTACAAGCTGCAGCTTCTCTTTGCTCCAAGATATTGCATCCATCTTCCACTGCTTATCTGTGATCGGGTGGCGGAGGCAGCAGCTGGACCAGGGAGGCCCAGACTTCCCTCTCCCCAGCCACATGGTCCAGGGCTTCTAGGGGGACCCTAAGGCGTTCTCAAGGCCAGCCGAGAGACAGTCTCTCCAGCGTGTCCTGGGTTTCCCCCGTGGCCTCCCAGATGGACATGCCCCCGGTATTCCTCCCCCAGGAGGCATCCTGACCAGATGCCTGAGCCACCTCATCTGACTCCTCTCTATGGGGAGGAGCAGCGGCTCTACTCCGAGCTCCTCCCAGATGGCCGAACTTCTCACCTTATCTCTAAGGGGGAGTCCGGCCACCCTGCAGAGAAAACTAATTTCGGCCACTTATCTGCGAGCTCGTTCTTTCACTACCCACAACTCGTGACCATAGTTGACGGTAGGAACGTAGATTGACAGGTAAATTGAGAGCTTCGCCTTCTGGCTCAGCTCCCTCTTTGCCACGCAGACCAGTACAGAGTCTACATCACTGCAGAGGCTGCACCGATCTGCACTGCAGTGCCACGATATTGCAAGGTCGTTTATTTCTTCATGTCAGAGCTCAGCCATTCAGTCCTTGGCCAGCAGAACTCCAGCCAGTACTAATCCAGAGGGGAAATATTACCTCCAGGAAGCCAGTCCTTAACAGGCTTGCATTAGTGACAGGCCACAGCCTAAGTCTCAATTGCTGCTGCAGCCCTCCTGGTGTCTGTGGCCAAAAAACAGTCCCTAGCAGAGCCTTGCCGCCAGCTTTCAGTGGGCTTTCACCTCGTCTCCCATCTTCCAGGTCTCTACAGAGGTCACCACACCAGAGTCATCATGCTTGCTGGCCCCGCTGTGGTCTTGTCTTTTACTGTCAGACCCCGGGTCACAGACCTGCCTTGACCTTATTTTGACCTTCAGCACCCTCTTGAACCTTCTTGCGGGTCTTTGTATCACGGACGCCCCCCGTAGTCCTTTTTGTTTCTGGTTACAACTGAGGAAGTGCCTGAAGGGCTAAAGATTTGAGGTAAGACAAACTAAGTGCTCAGAGAAAGGATATGACAACAAACTTTGCTGGCAATGGAAACGCTATTTTAAAAAAATAAAATAAATAACCTATAGTAAGGAGAAATCATTACTGAAGTGAGGAATACATCAAGCCTTATTGTTGCTATTGTTGCTTCAGTGTATCAAATAACATTTCTGGCTAATCACTTCTACATGTCTTGTCTGCTACAAATATGAAATCACCTAAAATATATATGAATAGTACTTGCATTAATTTGACCAAATCAAATCAACCAAGCAGTCATTTGTACCAATGACTTTACATTGAAAATGTGTGAAAGGGATGAAACAGCTGGCTATTCAAAGTACCCTATTACAATCAGTTTCAAGATAGAAAGGACAATTCATGCTCCTAATATCACCTGTGCTGTGTCAAAGGAGCATGTTGAGGGTGTTCTTTCAGGTTTCCTATGAGATGTGAGTGTTTGCAAAGATAAGGGATTGGGAAATGATTGTGAGTGCGTATCTGCAATGGGGAGAGAAGGCCAAAGAAATGCCAACTCAGTCTTCCATCTACGAGTGTGTGATTGTTCACTGAGACTCTTCCTCAAGAATTTGCCAGTGCTGCACAGAATGGATGCCAATTATCGCACCCAACAATGTTTCTTAGGAATACTTTAACAATGTGCCATTTGTTGAAAAGGCACTAAGCTCTCAGGAGTTAATTGGTTTTTAAAAAGCAATGCAAAATCCCATCGCAATAATCAGTTCTCATGCATTCTCTTTCCCTCTCCTATCAGAAAAGCCACTAATTGTTTTAAGATCAACTGTGAGCGTTTCATGTGAAATTACTTCGAGTCTGTCTCATAAGTTGCACAGCCTGGGTGTTGGCAGAATAAAGTGAGATAGATTTCAGGACAACGTACTTTTTTTTGGCTTTTGTCTCATTGTTGTACAATGGCTAATTAGAGCTGCAGTCATCTTCCTCATCTCAATATTTAGAAAGGATAAAAAAGGACTGAGAATAGGCATTGTGAAATTTCATTTTATAGTGTTTGAAAGATAAAATATTTTCATCATGGAACTTGAAATGCACTGCATATCCATGTTCAGAACATTGCTAATAGCAACTTTGATAAACTTTAAATATTTTCACATCGTCACCTTTACCCATTGTGGGCGAAGTGGGCAGGCAATTCAAGATGCCTATGTTGCTGGGAGAGCAAGGGCCCTGATCAGTACCCTTCCCATTACTTGATGGCCCCTCTGCCACCTGAGCCGCACCACCCCCCTCACGCTGTCACCAAATACCCAAACAGAGCCGCTCTACTGCCACCAGGTCATGACCCTCCCATGCTCCTGCAGCCTAGTGATGTTCCCCAAAACTGACGAGGTAATGGACTGAATTTCTTGCCTACCCTCTTACACCTGTGATACAACTCTGTCCGGCACATTAACACTCACAAGAGCCCTGTCTTGAATAATTGCCAATTTATTGTTATTATTCTAGTCCTTCCTATCTTTCTCTGCAGCCTATTTGTGGAGTTAGGCTTATTTGGAACATCTAGTTGCGGCAAAGACTTCTCATACATTCACACAAAGTGACCATGTGAAAGTTGTTTAGCCCACAAGCAACTGCCAAACTGTTAATGAAAAAAATGTTTTATTTATGCCCATTATTGAACAAATGATCAGTGTGTCAGCCCCCGATTTATAAATTATGAATCGATAAGATAATCACCAGACTTTCTTCCCGTCCTCTTACCCCCATCTAATAATGTCAGTTCAGTATGAAACACCTTTGTGCCATTTCCAACACACAAAACAGGCTGCTTTTACTGTTTAGATAATTCAGATTTTTTTTTCTGGATCTATTAAAGATCAGGAATAAACCTCAACTTGAACTCCAGCAAATTCTACAGTCCACCGATGATGCACATGGAAACAGTGTTCTCCCGAGCCTCTGACCTCTTTCATAATCCTCGTTCTGCCGCACAATCACAGCCTACTCAATGCTCATTTCCACTTTAGGGTCAAGGAGGCTGCAGCCATGATTGTGTCTGGTGACATGTGACATACAGGGGGTTAAGGGGATACAATAGCGCCATCATGTAAGGACGTCACAGACACTGGCAGGGAAATGTAAAAGGGAAAGGTGGGCTCAACATTAATGCTCAGCACGTACTTTATATCTCTGAGCCTGATCCTTTCTCTCTGTGCTCTGTCCTTCAACAACACTGCAATTACATTCCTGATGATAATAGAAGCCCTCGCATGAAGCGAAAGCTCGCTGTAGAGAAATTGGCTTTGTGTTTGTCATGTAGCATCTTTCATTCAAATATCAATTTATTAAAGTAATCAATTATTGGCTTTGCATGTAAATGCAATCACCCTATGATACTGAGCTCCGGTATGTGAATGGTTTCTGAACCGAGTGACAAAAATCACACGAAAATTAATTTCCTACATATTACCCTGAATACCAGGATCGTCATTAAAAGAAAAAAAAAAATCCATTAATTGCTTACTTGGTTCTGTGGTGCATTGCCTTTTTTTTCATTTTGAGAAAACAAAGTCAGAGCTATACATCCGAGCCCGTGGTACTTGAAATCAATTTGTCAGATATTAGCAGAAATATCACCGTAGCAGACTGAATTTAGATTGATGAAAAGGCATTGTGTGCCATCACTATGGGAGTGCCGCTGTGTTGAGGGGGGCAATGGAAAATACATCATTCTCGGAGCAGTGGGATCCCTGCTTCCTCTCCACCTGGGACACAGTGTGGAAGATCCCATCGGACCACACATGTGCACACTGGTGCACACACTGACAAATACATGCACGTACACACCCACACGCACACAGACTGACCTGCTTCCACCATGAATATGGAAGTGTTGAAGGAATACAAATACAGCATGGACAGCTACAGACAGATGAGCAGGCAGTCAGCAGCTACAACAAAGAAGTGGTAGAAAATGAGAACAAAGGAGCAGCCAGGGCTGAAAGCTGCTTGAATGCCTTCACTTGCAGCCTTGCCACAGTCAGAGCCGGGGCACACATATATTCCTCAAAGACCAACTACACATAATGGTAATGAATCTGTATCAGATCGTCATTGTTTCTTTTGATAAACTGGAGTGTGTTTGCATTCCTCTACCACAACAATAAGTAATTACCAATGTACTCTCTCAATCACTCCCCTCGGTGTCTGAGTTTTCTAATCACACAGGGGCTGAATAGAAGAATGGGATGGTGAAGGAATAATTTTTTGATATGTTTGCAAATATCAACTGCTCTCAAAAACCAGATCTGCTCATCATTCAGTGGGGCGCACACCCTATCAATATTAGATGAAGCACAGAAGAGGGCAATTCAGAGGACATTTGTGATCCTGGCTTGCAAAAATAGGTGTTTATGGAGCTTCCATTGATGAGCATCTATTTATTTTTACAGAGAAGGTTTGTCATTCACCTGTGATTATAGCAAAGGGTGGGAGGGGGAAAAAAAAAAAAAAAAAAAAAAAAAAAAAAAAAAAAAAAAAAAAAAAAAAAAAAACACCCAAAAAAAAAACCCAAAATTAAAAACCATAAAAAAAAAACAAATAAAAAAAAAAAAAAATTACAAAAAGATAAAAAAAAAAAAACAAAAAAAAAGGGGGG
>CAAKHD010003636.1:5305-18247 GCA_901007705.1 Fistularia tabacaria
CCTCTTCATCCTTCAACGCAGGAGCTTCACACACACACACACACACACACACACACACACACACACACACACACACACAAACACACACACCTTCATTGGGATTTGTGTCATAATTGAGCGTGAAAAGGGTCTCAGTGGGATTTTATCTTTATTTAAAGAGGTTCACAGTTATTATAATCATTATTATTATCATCATTATTCATTCATTCATTCATTCATTCATTCATTCATTCATTCGTTCGTTCATTCATTCATTCATTCATTCATTCATTCACTCACTATCTGGACTGCCTGTCCTACAGGTCAGATACATAAAGACATAAAACTACCCACCCTCTCATTCACCCCGAATGTGGAGACATAATCTTAATCCGCGGTCGTTTTAAGCAGAAAGTCGTGGCTTATTAGGGGAGATTTGCTGGTCGGAGCGACGCTCGCACTCACACACAGACACACACCTGATACACAAAATGGTAATCGTGTCTTTGTCCGAGGGAAGAAATGTGCCGGGGTCCGATCGGGACGACCGGTGACGGCGCGTCGCTGACGGTGGAGCGGGAGCCACCGAGAAAAAGCTGAGGAACTTATGAATTATTCACCGCCGCTCTTTATTATTGTTATTGATCTGTGTTTATGCACAGGGGTGCCATTCTGCTGCTTCCAGCTCTGCCCTCCGCCCCCAGCCTCCACACCGGCCGTCCATTTTATGATATTACACCTACATTATTTATCGCTGCAGATCCCGTCTTCCCCCCTCGAAGCTCTCCTCTGTAGTTGTCTTATCCTCTGCCATCTTACTGGAGGCTAGAAATGCACAGAAAGCAAGCGCCTGCAGCCGCTCCTAAAAGGGCGACCTCGTACTTTCCTCGTCGCGCAGCCCGCCGATGTTCTCTGACGATGTTGAAACGTATCCGGTATCAGTGATACTTTCATAGAAAAGAAACCCTCGTGCATTTCCTCCTGCTATCCACCTGCGCTGCTCGGGGGAAGCGGACGGTCGAGGCAGACGGCCGGCCGAAGTGTCTACCTGCTGAAATTTTCCTTCGCCGCTGTCGCCGAGTGCTTGCTCATGGGTCAGGTCTCTGCAAGGAATATGAATATGAGTACAGTCTGGACCTGCTCTATGAAAAGTGAGATCATGTCTGTTATGATTTGGCAGACATAAATAAATATATATATATATCTATAGTACTGTGCAATAAACCTTAAGGAATGCACACACCTACATACACTCTTTTTTTTTTTTTTTACTTTTTCCACTTTTTTTACATTTTTTTCTTTCTACATATTTATCTATTTGTTCTTCTAGATCAAGGGTGTCCAAACTTTTTGCAAAGAGGGCCATATTCGGTGAGGGGAAAATGCATGAGGGCCGACCGTTCAGCCTGACATTCTTTCAAACATTAACATTAAATGCAAATGAACTATTTCATGATTTTTGTTGTTGCAAATGACATACATACTTTTCATGTCTTAACACAGAACACAAATCCAAAGTTTTTACCCAAATCACTCTGTCTTTCATATTTGAATACCACATAAAATGAGGAAAAAGTAGCTGTGGGCCGGTGTTCATTTGAACACGGACCGCATTTGGCCCGCAGGCCGGACTTTGGACATGCCTGTTCTAGATGTCATTTTATATTTTCTGAAAATTCTACGCTTTGAGGACAGGATGTCCCGTCTATTTTATATTTGTGTCGTGCCTTGCCTTTTACAGTTGGTTTGTGTCTGTTTTTGATTCCACTGAACCTGAGAGCTGCTATCTC
Source organism: Fistularia tabacaria (assembly GCA_901007705.1). Taxonomy (NCBI): domain Eukaryota; kingdom Metazoa; phylum Chordata; class Actinopteri; order Syngnathiformes; family Fistulariidae; genus Fistularia; species Fistularia tabacaria. Next base: position 7,075 of record CAAKHD010003636.1, read on the forward strand.
CAAATTCCGTTGCACTCTGTGGAACCACAACAAAAGACTTGAATCTAGAATCTTGAATATACGTATGTATGTGTATTGAATTGAATAAAATCAGGCTGCATGGCGTTGCGGTGCTTGGCACTTCCAGCTCACGGCAAAGAAGGTCCCTGGCTGCATTCCCACAGTGGGGCTTTTTCTGTCTGGAGTCTCCATGTCTCCACAAACATGCAGGAGGTTCATTGGAGACCCTAAAATTCAACCGGGGCCGGTAACCTGTCAATCAGCAGGGCGTCTTCCTTTAATAAGCTGCATGTCTTTGGGCGGTGGCTGTCTTTCAGTGACACCGGTTCAGCCCAGCTGCTCTCCGTCCACTCGTATTTGACTCCGCTCTTCCCGTCACGCCGCTGTGAACATCTGCGTACGCGGTGACGACTAACAAGATTCAATAAGCGGGAAGGATTTGAGCTTCGGAGTTAAGTGCACTAATAGGATCTGCAGGGTGGTGAACGGCGTGTGTGTGTGTGTGCGTGTCTGTGTGTGTCTGTGTGTGTGTGTGTGTGTGTGTGTTTGTTTGCTAGGACCACATTCTGACATTTTGTCCTCAAAACACAGAATTTTCCCCAAAATAACATACAATAATTGTTTGGTTCTATAACCAGATGTGCTTTGTATTCAAAGAAATATTCCCCAAAAAATGTTTCTCTTTTGGAAGCAGCCGGTTGAAAACAATCTCCAAATGGAACCTGGTTTATAAGCCGAGTAATAATCCTTGAAATGCGGCGATGCGGGGCCGAAAGTGTTCCCATTAAACGGCGAATCCAATTTAAAGAGCACGACGCAAAAAATGCAAAACGTTAAAGGGATCGGTCCGGCCCGCCGGCGTCACGCAGGATCCACGAAATAGCTAATGAGCGATGAAGAAATCCTTCACTCGACTTTGTCCGACCGTAGCCGGGAGGTGGTTTGGAGAGCGACCGGCTGTGTTTTCAGTAAAAATCCTCGCCTCTCACGGTTGCCCTTTTTGCATTTCGCAACGTCCACCGATGGAAAGCGTCAGATCTCATTCGATGGCAGCAAATCACAATTTTTCTGATGATGCCTTCCATGTGGAGCAGGTCTGCACCACACTCTTTAGGAGGACCTACAGACACCTGACATTCCCCCATGAGCAAGCACTCTTGCAACAGCGGTGAGGAAACACTGCCTTTTACAGACAGATCGCAGCGCAACGCAAATGATAACATACAAGTGCTAACAGTTGTGCTAACAGTGAAATGCTAATAGCTAAAATGATATAGAAATACTTTTCATAAAAGATCCAACAATAGTGGATCATGGGAAATATCCAGAAAGCCCATGGCGGCCTAACTGGGGGCTAGCATCGTGCTAACAGCGATGGCGGGGTTTACCGAGACGCTGCCAAGTCGGACGATCCACGAGGGGGAAAAAAGGAGAAAAAAAGAGTGGTTGTTTCTCAACCATCTGTGCAAATGTCATTTTACATGCATGGGAGATTTGGAAAGTGCCGTCCCACCCTGCTGCCCACGAGTACAATCCAGATAAGGAAACCAACAGTAGCGTGATAAAAGTCAGAAAATCACTGGGATTCCAACATGGCGTTATCGCCTCTCCTCCATCTCTCTCCTCTGGCTGCCGCTTCCCCTCATCCTGCTCCCTGGAATAAAAAAAACAAAAACAAACAAAAAGAAAAAACCTAGCAGCCGTGTTGCTTGTCGCGCCGCGTGAATATAAATTCCCAACCTTTATGCTGCAAAGACCCGGCATCTGGATTCATGTTTATTCATTTCAAACTTAATGGCCGCGCTTTACATCATTTCCAATTTGGTGGATTTACATGCAGGGCAGACGTTTTCTCTCCAAAACAACCACAGAATTCTCTTCCCTCTCTGTTGGTATCCATGGGCATATTAGATCTTCTTCTTCTTCTTCTCCCCTGGGCTGCTCCCTTCGGGGGTCACCACAGCAAATCATCTGCCTCCATTGAACCCTCTCCTCTGCCTCAGACCATCTAATTTCATGTCCTCTCTCACTCCATCCTTCCTGTAGGTCTACTCCTCCCACAGCATCCTTCTACCCAGTTCCTCACCATCCCTCCTCTGTCCACCTCCAAAACCTAACATCTACCATGTGCTGTCCCACTGGTGGACAGATTCCTGTTTCTATCCATCCTCCTGGCTCCCAAAGACAGCCTCCATATCTTCATCTTTTTGTCTCATCCCCATCTTCTCCACCTTTAATTTCAAACTCTTTTATCACCCCTGACGCTTTTCTCCACCCATTCCAACCACAATCCTCCACCTCCTTGTTCTTCGTCTCCACTCGCTGTTCCACTCGGGCCCCTCTTATTCACATCCATACATTCTGTCTCGCAGCTGCTGACCTTCATTCCTCTCCTTTCCAGAGCAAACCTCCACCTCTCTAGATTCTCCTGCAACTGCTCGCACTGCAGATCACAACGTCATCTGCAAACATCATGGTCCACGGAGATTCCTGTCCAACCTCATCTGTCAGCCTGTCCATCATCTCTGCAAACAAGAAAGGGCCCAGCGCTGATCCCTGATGCACTCCCACCTCTGACAGCTTGCATACATGTTCTGTGCCTCTCCAGCACACAGTACTTCTTCTTCCTTGTGCCGCAACACCCTTCCTCTCTTCTCGCGTTCAGAAATGTGATTTTAGGCGTTGCTTCGTCACAGCGACCACAGGTGTTCAAACGTTGCGGTGGGAGGGCCGACCTTTTTGCCGAAGAGGCGTCCTTGAACACCGACCTTCAGAGTCTACCGAGTTCAGCTGGGAGCTCCGGCGTGCCGGCATACGAGGCGCCGACGTAAGTCGTGTCAAGAGGAAGCGCCTGATGGATGACGAGTGTCTTCTGTTTCCTGCCGCCTCGATCGGGAGTTTGAGCCGCGGACAGACCGCAGCACGGAGCAGATGCATCCATCTGCATAATACCGTCCGCAAAATCGATGAGAAGGACCGGGCGATGTTTGCGCGCGGGACTCCGCCGCGTCTCCCGTCATCGATGAAGACGGATATACAGCGACGCGGAGGGAAAAAAGTATTGACTCGCATGAAAGTTGGACAAATGTGGCTTCCACTTCAATCAGTAAATGACCCCCCCCCACCCCCTGTGCACACACACATCTTATAGGGCTGTGCCGTCCTGACAGTTGCAATCTCGCCGTCTCATTCCATAGGCGGAGGCCCCGGGGGAAGCCACGTGGCCAGCCGAGGTTAAAGCTTCGCAACCGAATCACGGAAACGCCGTGAGGGGGAAGCGAATGCCGGCTCTCGCTCTGCAACCCCGCCTTCAGCTCGGCCCGATCCTTCCATCCAACATCCAGGCGTGGCTGTTTCATCGCGCCCAGCTCTATCTGACACTGACTGGTTTGGGATGACGGGAGGGGGGCTGACAGCCAGCGTGAACGTCCCGGGGCTTGTTGATGGACGGGTGGGGAAAGGGGGGGGAGCCAGAGGTGGCTGGAGGCGCAGCGGGGGGTAACATATGCACGGAGATAATTACCAGCACAGCGCAAAAACCTTTTAACTGTTTCCGGCCGTCAAGCGCTCCCTGATTCCCCCTGACAGGCCGGCGTCTCCTCCGCGTGGCGTGACGACGCAGGCGAGGCGGTTTTTAAAATTTTCATCCCCCCCGGCAGTGGGCTGATGGCCACCCTCTTAGCTAGCCTGATAGCTCTCCAACACCGACACTTGAAAAATCAATAGTTGCTAACATTAATGAGCCGAAGCTTAGCATATTAACTGCATGTCAGCGATCCCCAAGCACAGAAAGAATAAATAACATACATTCTTTCTGCTTTATTGATAATCCCAGTCTGAGCAATGTTATATTTTGAAAAATGACCTAATTCTCTACGTTCCATCCGTCTGTGACTCACTCTTGACGCTAATATGAAACCCGCAAGCTAGCAGAATGACTAAAAAAACAGGCGTCTTTGGAAAGTTTCTTTGCAAAGGGGAAAAGGCCATCATACGGGTGTGAAGCGCGGTTTTCTGCAGCCGCAGCAACCAAAACAAAATGGCTGGACACAAGCCAAGCGCTTCGGGTTCCATTGTCTCCCGTTGCCCCTGGATGGGGTTCAGGGCTCTCATTGATCCGGGTGAGATGTATATTTCGTGTACTTTACGTTCGTTTCGTGGTGTATCTTATTTTGAAGGCATGTTTAAGCGTTACCATAGCAACCAGGGAGCGTTAACGGGCAGCTTTTTATTTTGTTTTATTTATCTGCCACACCTTAAAAGCCGGTCCGTGGCGCAAAAAAGGTTTGGGTCTCTTCTTCTTCTTCTTCTTTTCCTTTGGGTTTTTCCCTTCAGGTGTCACCACAGCGAATTAACCTTCTCCATCTAACCCTATTCTCTGTATCCTCCTCTCTCAAGCCAACTACCTTCATATCCTCTCTCACTACCTCCTTAAATCTTCTCTTCGGTCTTCCTCTAGACCTCCTGCCTGGCATCTCCCATTCCAGCATCCGTCGACCAATATATTCACTCTCCCTCCTCTGTCCATGACCCAACCATCTCTGGCCTTCTCTCCAAAACATCTATGAACGGCGGCATGACTGACATTGACAGCCTGAACGTAGGCGTGTCTACATGTGACCCCGTGTCTGACTTGGACGGGTCCAGGGTGAACCCCGTCTGAATGAATGAATGAATGAATGAATGAATGAATGAATGAATGAATGAATGAATGAATGAATGAATGCTAGCATTGCATCATTTCTGCTTTTATCATGTAACTCAGCACCACCATTATTATTCGTAAGAAATCATTTGTGACCTCCTAACTTTCACACCTCCTCCGCCTCTATAACACGTCTTCATTTGTTTTCGGCTTTTCCCTTCAGGGATCAACCTTCTCCATCTCACCCTGTTCTCTGGATCCTCCTCTCTCCATGTCCTCTCTCACTACCTCCATACATCTTCTCTCTGGTCTTCATCTAGACCTCCAATTCCAATAAATTCACTCTCCCACCTCTGTCCATGACCCAACCATCTCTGAGCTTCTCTCCAAAACATCTACCATGTCTTGTCCCTCTGATGGACTCATTCCTGATCCTCTCCATCCTGGTCACTCCCAAAGAGAACCTCCATATCTTCATCTCTTTTCTCCAAACCATCCATCATCTCTGCTCTCACCACTGTCTCCTCCACCTTTCCTTTCCTTCTTGCTGATGTTCTTCTATCTCACCGAACTCCTGACACTTTTCTCCACCCATTCCAAGCCGCTTGAACCCGTTTCACCTCTTCTCCACACTCTCCGTTCCTCTGGACTGTTGACCCGAAGGGACTTGGAATTCTCCACCTTCTTGATCTCCACTCCTTGAAGCCTCAGCGTTCCACCTGGATTCCTCTAATTCACACACATATATTCTGTCTTCATTCCTCTCCTTTCCAGAGCAAACCTCCACCTCTCCAGATGTTCCTCCACCTGTTCCCTGCTCTCACTACAGATCACAATGTCATCTCCAAACATCATGGTTCCATGAAGATTCCCGTCTAACCTCATCTGTCAGCCTGTCCATCACCACTGCAAATACGAAGGGGCTCAGAGCTTCTCCCTGATGAAGTCCCACCTCCACCTTGTATGTGACTGACACTCATAAATGCTGCATAAAACCATCCATCCTCACATTCACACGTCATATGCGAACTACATTTAAGTGGCTGCGGCTCATTCGGCGTCCCTCCAATCGGAAGGTTGGCGGTTCTTTTCCCGGCTCCTGCTGTCTGCACGCCAAAGTGCCCTCGGACCGGACGCCGAACCACCCCCCAGTTGCTCCTGATGTTCTGGTTATCACCTCGCATGGCCGCTCTGCAGCCATCGGCGTGTGAATGCGCGAACAAGATCTGGTGTAAAGTGCTTTGAAAACCGCAAGGTGTGAAGCCGCCGTCGAAGCGGTGAGCGTTTTCCTTTCGCGCTCCTGAATATTTTTGGAATCCGTCCCGACACGGCCGCTTCACACCGGCTGAGGCGAGAAAAGTGGGTTTCATAAAGTGTGAGGAAGAGAAGAGGAGCGGCAACGACAAGAAGGTCCCCGGTCCGATCTCTTTCTGCGTGGAGGATGCACGTTCTTCCCGCTCTGCATGGGGTTCCTCCAGGTTCTCCAATTTTTCTTCATGCAGCAGGGTCGCCTTCGCTTAACTCTGTCGCGCCATTTCACACATCAGCCACCGCAAGCTAGCCTTTGACAAAAATGAGCCAGAAAAAGAAGTCGCTGGAGAGTTTTTTGGCGAGGAACCGAGCGAACGATGAGACGGCGGAAGCGCCGCAGACTGGCAGGCAAAAAGAAAGCTGCATTTAAAAGAAAATGTCAAGATTCCTACCTCAGTTACTGATTCATCGCAACCGGTGATGCACAAGCTCCGCCCCCGCCGGGTATTATTTGCAGTGAACGGCTAGCTAATGAAGCTATGAGACCCCCAAAACCGCTTCGCAACATTATTGAAATTGCCTGATAGAAAGTGTAATGGTTGTATTCACATCAAAAACTATGAACTGACAACAGGTCTTATTGTTTGAACCCCCGCGGAAACATTTTCATGCATGAAACCAAAAAGGTTGACGTCTGACACGAGTCGCCCAGCTTAACAGTTTACAGCAAACCTGCTCCTCTTGAGCCGACACGCTCCGAGAAACCGCCTGAAATCCCGAACGCCGGGGTTCGAAAACCCAAAAGGAGCTGGAGCGCGAATTCAGCGCAGCCCGTAAAAGTAGCTGTTTTGTACTGTTCGTTTATTTCCGCGCGAACTTTTCTTCCCTTTCTTGGCCGGGCAGGTTTTACTCTTCCTCGACGTGACGACAGGGCCGAGCGCCACGGCGGCCGTTTACGCTTTCATCGCCCGCGCGAGAGACCTCAAGGTAAGCTCGACGCCGTCCGGCGTCTGACTATCCCTCAACATATTGTCCGGCGAGTGAATCTTCGGCGTTGACAACGCCATTAAGCCCAAGCACCGAAGTCGGGGTGGTGGTGTTGTGAAGGGCGGTGTTTTATGCGTCTATTTTCCTCCCCCCCGCCCCCGTGTAGCCCCGGTGGCAGCCGTTTGTCAAGTATACAGGGAAGGTGACTGCAGTTACAGCGTGTCATTCGGCCGTGATGATCTGGCGGCGCTCCGCTGATGACTTACACGCCTCTCGTCCTCTAATATTAGCTTCCACCGCGGTCGGATGACGCCGGTTCGGACCAGCGCCCCCCCCCCACCGGTTCATTTTACGACACTGCGTCACGATCGGTTTGTTATCCTGACGTTGATTCCGATCCTTTCGCTTTCGCCCCCCCGATCGCCCGACGGCGGCGCTGCTCCTCGTGAGTCAAAGAAGGCGTCGGTTTCAATTAAAACGCTGCTTCTTCTCCAGACCGACGGCGTTTTGATTGAATCTGACGCCTTCTTTGACTCACGCTGAGCCACCAGGTGACATTAATAGTGATATTCCAGACTCCCCCCACCCACCCACCCACCCACCCCTCCGAAAAAAAATAAATAAAACGTCGGTGCAATAATGGCCGCCATCTGTTTCAAATAAGCACATCGGGGAACATTTCGCTTTTAATGGCGTTTGCCTCAAATTTGGACCACAGGGGGTGCAATCCTAGGGTTTGATGATATGAGACGCAGGTGAGCGCGGGAAAGCGCGAGGGTGTCTCATTGGCGGCATTGGAGTGAGGTCAAATCTGGACCGGTGAAGAAGATGTTGACTTTGCAAGAACAAGCTCCCGCGAACCCACGACGGATCCGGCGAATCACTCATCGCACCGGCGCTGAAAAACCCGAGGCCGGATGTCCCGTCCCCGGGGCCGCGTGCCGGAGAGCCCGCCAAGACCCCGTCGCCCGTCGTCCCTGAGGCCTGCGGGGTTCGCTCCCTCACCTGGGACGTCAGATTAGCGGCTGAAGGACTTTGTACTCACGTGTACATTTTTTGTACCCTGTGTAATATCATTCCCCCTGGTGGTCTGCAATCCCATTACTTGTCCCTGGTTGTCCTTGCTCATACATCACTTTGGTCCTTGTAATGAGATCACCCCCCCACACACACCCTCCAACACACACACACACACACACACATACGCACACACACACACAGTTCCCTCTATTATTCATCAGTGTTGTTCAGTCACGATCAAGCCTGCCTTCACTCCACGTCCGCGTTTCGGTGCCGGCGCCTGAGCTTGCCGGCAGAAGCTGACAGGGGAGGTTAAGGAGACGCTGTCCTTCGACCGTTCCTGATGGGTTCCCCGGTGATCCGCTGGTTCCACCGCCCTCCGCGATCTGAAGCGTCGCTTCGGAGCTTCATTTTGAATCCGGAGCGCGTCCAAAAGTGAGCTTTTAGGGTTCAGCTCAAAAGAACTGCAAGGACGACGTTTGCCCCCAGTGGGGCAACGTGTCTGGTCTGGATCTGGGGTTCGATGCTAAATGTTAAAATGGCAACGCCGGGTTTCTGCATCTTCTCAACCATGATCTCCAGCTCCGATCGGAGCCCTTCTCGGCCAGATGTGAGGTGGCCGGGATGAGAATCGACCCCTCCGAATCTGAAGCCCGGGTCTCGTTCACTGGCGAGGAGCCAGAGGTCCAACAGGCAGAGTCAGCGGGAAGTCGGCTTCGGCTTTGGGCTGGCAGAAGATGAACAACACAGAAGATGGTCTCTGGGTTGCACCACGAGGAGATCGCCATCGCCAAATGACTGCCACAGCCGGTGTCAGGAAACCATGTTCAGGACGGTAAAGGAAATTCCCCGTCAGCCGCGACTAATGTTAGTATTAGCTAAGTCAGCCTTGACAACAAATCCGAACCGATATGGAAACAATCCAAAGAGCATTGAAAGAAATTTCTCGACTGAATTCCTCACGTTGAGTGGTGGCATTAATCCCGTCACGTGCACCGCAGCCTCCTGGCTTTACACCCCCGGTCCAGAAATATCTCTCGACGGCGGTTTTTATTGCAAACCAGCTGCTAATAAATTCCCTCCATGCTGACATCTTGAAACATTTTGAGTTTACACAATATTATCCCCGTAATGGGAATAAATAGATATTGAAGTAGCAGCCGCTACTTTGTTAGCGGCCGCCGGTCGGCTCTCCGAGCAGGCGGGAGACGATCGCACGCCACTTACCACCAGAAACGCCACTTCCTGGGAGCGATGAGGAAACGACTAAAGGGCCTCTACATCCTTCAAATTTCAATTCTTGCACAGAGGGAGAGAAGTTATTTCCAGAAAGCTCTCGGCGCAGAGCTCCGGGGGGGGGGAAGCCAACAACGCCGGAGAGGGAGTGTTGGTCGTTTCATGGCGTTTTACGTGAGCGCTCAGCCGCGGTGTCCAACGGCGCCGGGATCCACTTCCCCCCGACCGCTCTTCAGTCAGAATCAGAAGCAGAATACCTCATTGATCCCCGAGGGGGAAATTGCTTTTTGTTGAAAGCGGCTCCCGCTCACAGAATAAAGGGACGGAGAATCAAAATAGAACTCGATATGAAAATATGATATAAAAATATATCTAAAAATAAAGAATATAAAAATAAATATGTAGATATCTTTATAAAAATGAAGAATAGTGAAATAAGAAAAAAAAAATCTAAAAAAAATAAATAGATAAAATTAAAAATGAAGAATAGCGAAATAAGAAAAAAAATAATTAAAAAAAAATATATATATAAAATTAAAACTGTAAAATCTTCCTCCTGAAGGCGATCACCGTCTCCCTGGTCTTCGACTTCAGCGGGAAGATTTCACAGTTTTAAGATGGACATGCCGGTACAGCCTCTCCAGATCAGGGCTGAGGTGGAGGAGATGGGTGAGGACGACAGAACCCTGGGTGTCGTGATGGACAACAGACCGGACCGGAGATCCAACACAGGAAAGGAAGCGGCCGACTGGACCTCCTCAGGAAGCTAACCAAATACAACAACTCACTCCGATTGGTGACTGTGCTACCACACATCGACACTTAGCTCGTGATCTATTCCTGTATATTGGTAAATATGTATGGACATTTTTTTTCTCAGATTATACTTTTACACTTCCTTTTTTATGGACGGCTTCCTAGTTTATTTCCTTTTCACTTTATTCCCGTGTTTTTTGGGGGGTTTTTTTAGCTCGTCACTGTCTTGCACTCCTTGCATGTCTTGCATCTGCTGCTGTGAAACAATTTCCCATGAAAGTACATCTCATCTCATCTTGAACAACATCAGGAATAAATACGAACAGTGAAAGGTATATAAAATATATGTAATGTATATACATGTGTGTATAGTAGTATATTTATGTGTATAAATCAGGGACAGAAAACGCTCACTGCGCAGAAGACAACGGAATTATTATACGGAGAATTATTGCACAGGATGACTCCACCGACTTCACCTGTACTCGCCGACTTCAGCGACGGATGCTCCCCGCGGCGCACAACGTTCCAGCGCCTCTTTCCGAGAAACGACCAGCCGTTTGTGAGTCTCCGTACGCCCTCAGGACTTTCAGCTCTTTCCTCCTTAAATCTACCCATCACTGTATCATCTTAGGTGGCAACGGAGAAGCGGGAGTGACAAAAACTTCTGCTCTTCCACGCCTACTTGAAAGTTCTAGCCTGTTACAGAATCTTCTCACACGATGCATTTAGAACAGGACAACGTCATTTCATTCTCGCAGCTCGTGGAGAGAGAGAGAGAGAGAGAACCAAGTTCTGGCCTCTGGCGGAGGATGTGAAGGCCTTTTGCACAACGGGGGCCAGTCACATGAATCTAAACTGGAATTTTATATTTTCTTTTCAAGGAACTCACAGGTTCTTTTAGATTTGACGCTTCGGTACGTCCCTGATCTCGCGGCTTGACGCGGTAAACGGTTCAGCGTTCAAAGAGATAACGAAACGTAGCCAACAATGGGGAGGATACAGGAGGGCATAGCTCACAAGGAGAGCGATTCTGAGGTCCAAAACGGAAGAGGTCTCGCCTTCCTTCAGGCAAAGTCTGTAAAATCTCTTCTGTCCTCCAACCATCAGCAGCCGGCAGCTCCAAATATGCCAGATGCCCTGTTTCGGTTGCACTATTCTGGTCGCAACGATTGATTCCAGGTTGTCCTCTGCCTCGGTGGACTGGGCCTCCGCAGTCCACAGCTCACCCATCAGTCGGGGGGGGGGGGGGGGGCTGACATGTCTGCATCCCCAAAG
>CAAKHD010003636.1:18267-53968 GCA_901007705.1 Fistularia tabacaria
GGCGGGGGCGAGGCGCCGGGGCGGGTGTCCGCCCGACGGGGTGGGGGGGGGTGTGCGGGGGGGGGGGGGGGGGGGGGATGCTGACATGTCTGCATGCCCAAAGTTGCTGGATCGGTAAATTGAGTTTCGCCGCTGGGACGAATTTTGCAGCGAATCGGAGGTCATTGCTGCTTCCCGGCAATCATCGATAGCTCATTTCTACTTGAAGAGGAAGCGAGGGGCCGGGACGAGGCCGGGTGAGGAGCCCGATGACGGACAGCTATCGATCTGATCCGACCCCGGGGGGGGGGAGGGGGGGGGGGGTATTAAGTAAACGAATCAGGGCTCACTTTTCCGACATCTGCTTCTTTGTTCTCTTAGCGCCGATAGCAGCGGGTTCGTGGTTACGCTCCGGCCGACACGCCTGAACCGACGGAGGGATCGGAGCTCATTTTTGCCGCCGCATGTTCGCTAGCCAAACTCGGGCTGGAACAGCCGACGCTAATAACAGAAAGCGCGGCGTTCGAGACAGGGAGCAGCGCAGATTTGACTCTGGCGGGTGCAAAGAGACACTTTAAGAGCGTTTATCGCTTTCATCCCGACTCTCAGCCCCTTTCGTGTTGTTCGCTCAGATCTGCGCCGACCCGCGCCCCGAGACGCCGCCGACAAAGAGCCATTCGCCTTGTGAAGTTCCAATGATGACAACGGCTTCAAGAAAACGCAGCAGGGCCTATTTTTACAATTTATCCATTTAATAGGTGAAGCTCTTCGCACATCTGGGGGCTGATTTACGCTCGCGGTACGTACGACAATAGGTACTTCTTTTTCCAAATGTTTGTCAAACATCACATATTTCCCATTGGCGCTTTACGTTGCCATGGTTATTAGGCAGTACGTCCACCAGAGGGCAGTGCGGATTTCTGCGTTCCGAGTTCCACGTTTCATTTCGGACAATAACCAACACGCTGACGGGGCTGGTGAGAATGCACATTGTATGAAAGGCTGTGCGGCCATGAAATACACGGCTGCACGGGGACGGAGAACTCTCGCCGTGTTGTCTTCTTCTACTCTGCTGCTCTCGCCGGTCGAACTTCAGCTTACGACGCGACACTGCCTCCCTACGACTTCCGGCGGTACCGTCCCGTTTACTTTCGGCTACGTATCCGCGAGTTCCCCGAAAAACGTAGAGCGTTACGCAGGACGTGAGCGCAGAGGACGGACAGAAGGCTCTCTCTGCGTGCGGATTTCACGTTGAGCATAAACGAGCCTTCAGATACGGTCCTCAATCCTTCATACGAGCATTAGCTTAAATCACGCGGCCGCCCTTCCAAGCACGGACGGGTCGTTCGTCTCCCCGCAGGCGGGTCAAGATCGGATGGTCCAAGTGAGAAAGCAGGCGTGATTTCGTGACCCCGCCGGATACAAACACGCCGTCGATCCTTTGCGTCAAACCAGACACATCATCGTGTCTCTATAAATATAATTTTTCTTTTCAAAAGGGAAATTGAGCCTTAAACATCTGAATGACAAAAGGAGGGAGGCTGGCAGACGATTCCCGATCCCAACACTTTAATTCTGACTCCTTTAGGAGTTTGGCTACATTTGTGCTGACAAGGGATCATGGGAACAGAGCGGAACAGCTATTTTTGAAGCCGCGCATTATATTCCGGTCGAAGCGTGCCTATATGTGTGTGTGTGTGTGTGTGTGTGTGTGTGTGTGTGTGTGTGTGAGTGTGTGTGTGTGCGTGTGCGTGTGTGTGTGTGTGCGTACGTGAGTCCGTGCACGCCAGCCGACGCTTGTCATAGCTGCCTTCAAGAACTTTTATCCTTTCACAAATTGACTTCATGCATATGCAAACAAGTCATTGTCAGACACCGGGAGTCAGTCAAGGTTTTTCCGCAGCCTCTCCAGATGTCTCACTCCCAGCAGGCTTTCACACGCTAAAAAATATATAAATATATTTATATATTTACATTTAGATTTAGATTTAGATTTATATTCATATTTATATAAATATATATAAATATATATTCAGAGACATTTTCTTCCCCTTTGTACTGTCTCACTTTCTCAAACCTGCAAACCTCTTGTCTAATCACCTGAGGCTGTTTGCGGCTGTGCGGATTTAATTTGGCTCATTAGTCTTCGTGCGGCGAAGACAATGTTGGAAGAAATTAAGATTACAGGAGTGAAAGTATTCAAATTAATAGTCACGATAATAGTAATTAAAAAAAAAAACAACAGCTTCGGGTCGGCACGATATCGCTGATGATATGAGGAAGAAAACGCTGTGTGTGTAACCAGACATGCAACCATTCACTCTGTTATTCACACGTCAGGACAAGGCAGGGTCTCCGAAGAACCTGCTGCATGTTTTTGGACTGTGGGAGGAACCAGGAGAACCCGAAGGAACCCCAGGTAGACCGGGGGAGAACATGGAGAACCAGGGATCGTCTTGCAGTGAGCTGAAATCGCCATTGTGTCACCCAAAATATAATATAATATAATATAATATAATATAATATAATATAATATAATATAATATAATATAATATAATATAATATAATATAATATAATATAATATAATATAATATAATATATAATATATAAATATAATATAATATAATTTTATATCTATCTTATAACATAATATGAAACATCTCATCACAATTACCAGTATGGAGGTCAGTTGCGCACGTTGCGCATAATCCGTTAAAAAGATGAATCTTTGCTTATTGCGGGATAAAATAAAGTTTTAATGGCGGCGTTAGACGTCGCCCCGCGTTTGATTTATGGTTTTCCGAGAATATTTGCCTTGTTCAAACACGGCGGCGGTCTTAATTTGGTAATACGTCAGACGGGTCTGTCTCTCCAGTCCAGAATAAGCCTATAAAGCAGTGAAGGTGCTGACACATGAGAAGAGATATGACGGGGGAATTAATCACGCGGGGGGAGTTCGGCTAAGCCCGGAAGGCGAGGAGACACAGGAAGTGACAGCGGCGGCGGCGTAGGCGCGAGGAGCATCGTGACGGACACGTCCGACAGACACTTAGCTGCCGATCTTACGGCCTCGTGACCGTCCGTTATCCGTGAACGTTATCCGTTAGCGGCGCGACAGGCGAGATTTCAGCGTGAAGGGAAACGAGCTCCGACGAAACACCTGCAGGCCGACCGGCAGAACATCCGGTGAAGTGACGAGTGAAGGAGATATCTGACTTCCTCCGTCCGCCTGTGTTTAGATTCACCCGCAGCACGCCGGGAGAGGGGGTTCTACCGACAACTGCTCATTCATCCATCCATCCATCCATTCATCCATCCATCCATCCATCCATCCATCCATCCATCCATCCATCCATCCATCCATCCATCCGTCCATCCATCCATTGATTCATTCATTCATTCATTCATTCATTCATTCATCCATCCATCCATCCATCCATCCATCCATCCATCGATTCATTCATTCATTCATTCATTCATTCATTCATCTATCCATTCTTATATCTATCCATCCATTCAACCACCCAGTCATTCATTCACCCATTCATTCATTCATCTTTCCATTCATCTATCATCTATTCATCGATCCATCTATTCATTCATTCATTCATTCATTCATTTATCCATCCATCCATCCATCCATCCATCCATCCATCCATCCATCCATTCATTCACCCACACAGTCATTCATTCACCCATTCATTCGTCTATCCATTCATCTACCCATCTATTGATCCATTCATTCATTCATTCATTCATTTATCCACCAACCATCCATCCATTCACCCACCCACTCATTCATTCACCCATTCATTCATTCATTCATTTATCCATCCATCCATCCATCCATCCATCCATCCATCCATCCGACCATCCATTTGTCCACCCAGTCATTCATTCACCCATTCATTGATTTATCCATCCAGCCAGCCATCAAACCATCTATCCATTCACTCCCCCAGTCATTCATTCCCCAATTCATTCGGCCATCCATTCATCTCTCTGTTCAATCGTTCACATATTCATTCATCATCCATCACTTATTCATTCATTCATTCATTCGTTTATCCATATATCCATCCATCATCCATCCATCTATCCATTCATTCATTCGTTTACCCATCCATCAATCCATCCATCCGTCGATCCATACACCATGTTATTCATTAATTTATTCATTCATTAATTCATTCATTCAGTTAGTCAGTCAGTCATCCATCAATCCATCCATCCCTCGGTCCATACACCATGTCATTCATTCATTGATTCGTTTATTAATTCATTCATTCCGTTAGTCAGTCAGTCATCCATCCATCCACGCAGAAGCTCATTCATTCATTCATTCATTTATTCTTCCATTCAGTCATTCCTCCATTCATTTATCCATCCATCCATTCATTCATTCGTTAATTTAGTAAGTCAGTCAGTCATCCATCCGTCCGCGTGTCCTTTTCATTCATTCATTCATTCATTCATTCATTCATTCATTCATTCATCATTCATTCACACATCCGGCCATCCATCCTATAATTCACTCATTCATTCATCCTTGCTGCTCCACCAGCATCCTTTTTATTTTCTGTTTCTTTATCTCGGTTCTGCCTTGACTTTCGTTTCCTGGTTCTTCCCTCCGCTTTGTCCCGAGTACCTCATTTATGTCGGAACCTCTCTCCTTCTTTTTCCTCCTCCTCTTCCTGAGTTTGCCGGGTTCCTCATCGCCCCTCCGAGCTGTGGCTCACGCGGATCCCAAAGCTGCAACACAGAGCGTGGAATTCAGACTCGAAGAGGAAAAAAGATCATCGCCGATGGGGTGGAGGGGGGGGCGTCTACTCTGGATCAGAAAGTATTCATTCATTCATTATCTATGGAGGCGGATGTAGCCTCTAACAATTAAGGCTCTCCAATGAGCCTACAGCATTGTCCTATGTCTCTATGCGACGTGGATGAATGAGTGAATGGTTGTATGTCTCCATTTGACATGTCAGAGGGTGAAATGGCTGTCATTGGACGAGAGCGAGGTTCAGCCGGCCACGTATAGAGACATACAACCATTCACTCATTCATTCACACAGCTACTTACTCTCTAATACACACATTTTGGCAAGTCAGGGGTCTCCAATGGACCTCCTGCATGTGTTTGGACTGTGGGAGGAACCCGGAGGAACCCAACGCAGAACCGTGGAGAACATGGAAACTCTGCACAGAAAGTCCCCCCCCACCCCCGTCGGAATCCGACCGGGGACCTTCTCGGAAGTGCTAACCGCCAGATTAGCAAGGATGAAACAGCAATCGGCGCCGATCTGATGTAGCGAAACAAATGCGAGCGTTGGCTGTAGTGGTGCTGAGAGAGGAGCTTCTCAGCTTTCTGACAAACGTCCAAAGTGCCGAGCCAGAGGAAGAAAAATAAAGCTGACGCGTAATCAAATCATTTCCGTTTCAAACCGGGCTCTCCGTTTTCAATCTGAAAATTAAAAACAAGCCCAGCTCGTCTCACGGAAACGTAAAGCCGTTTCAAGCATCCAGCCCCGCCAGCCGTCCTGGAGAACACGTGTGCGTAGAAGATAGGGAGCTGGGCAGAGCGCTGAGGCAACAGCGAGTGGAGATAAAGAGGTGGTACCCGGGGTCAGCGGTCCGGAGAGTTTGGAGAAGAGGTGGAGAGACATGTGCAAGCAGGTTGGAGCAGGTGGAGGAAAGTGTCAGGCTTGGTAGAAGAGTATGAAAGGAATGGTGGAGAAGATGGAGGTGTCACCGGCCATGTTCACTGGTGTGGAGATGATGAGGAGAAGGCAGGAGGAAGAGCTAGAGGCGGCAGGGATCAAGATGTGCAGGTCGAGGACGGAGAGGATAAGGAAAGCGAATCCTTCAGAGGGACAGCACATGTTGGACGTTCTGGAGATAAAGAGATGGTTTGGACATGGACGGAGGAGGGATGGTGAAGATCTGGGTAGAAGGATGCAGAGGTTGGAGCTGCCAAGCAGGAGGTCTGGATGAAGACCGGAGAGGAGGTTCATGGATGGAGAGGACATGAGGTTAGTTGGTGTGAGAGGAGAAGTTGAATGGAGGCAGGCGATTGACTGTGAGCGTTCCTGAAGGCAGCAGGAGAAGGAGAAGATCTGCCATGAAGCCTTCAGACCAATGGAAACCACCGCGGTGATCCTCCATCCTCGGGGGTTAACTGCCGCCGACGCATCAGCGGCTCATGTTCGGCTCCGGCGGCCTGATTAATACAGGTTGCAGGAGATGGAGATTTCCACAGCTGCGGACGCGGGATAAGAGCGCCGCGACATGAAAGCTATTTGTCATTGTTAATTATTTGACTGCATTAGCGCCGCAAAGACATGCGGGCTAATTAGCAAACAGACGGCAGAGGAGCAGGAGGACGCGGCGGCCACGGCGGCCGGCGTCGCCTCAAGAGAGTTCAGAAAGTGAATAAACTGCCGGAAAGTTTCCTCGTGGTAGGTTTTTGTAAGTTTGAGCGTTGAGGCAACGGGACTCGGTCGCCTCTTGAAGACGTTTCACTTCTCATCTGAGAGGCTTCCACAATTCTGCTGGACAGTGGGGAGTTAGCGGGATGCTGGAGTTGGAGTTGAGTGTTGGTCCAAGTTGACGATGTTTGTTATGATGATGAGTGAATTAACTTACTCATTAACATACCGGCCAACATCCAACGCCCGACGCCCAATCCCATTGGCCGTTGGGCCGATAGTAGGCGAGTTAACTTACTCAATAACACAACACCCAACGACCAACCCAAACCCCATTGGGTGCTGGTCCAAGTTGAGGCGGTTCTTTACGATTTTTAGAATGATACGTGAGTTAACTCGTGTATTCAGTTCACTCATTAACATTCCATCCACTGCCCGGTTCCCAAGTTGAGATTGTCCATGACAATAACGAGTGAGTTAACTTACTCGTTCATGTAACCAGGTGGAAAATGCTAATAATTAAATTCACCAAAAAAAGCACTGAACTGTCTCCCTGTTTGTTTTTTTTACATTGGACAGCAGGGGGCGCAATAGCGGCGGTGTGATCCTGCTGTTCCGGTTGTTTAGGGTCAGAGGGGAAAGTCAGGAAGCTCAGACAAGCCTTGCTCGGACAGAGATGGTGAGACGGTTTCACAATCCTGCAAGGGATTTATTGATGTGAACACTTTGTGCTAAAATGTGATGTTCTTTGCTGAAAAAGCCACTTTCTGTTCATTTGATTTTGATTGGATAGCTGATGCCGCCATAGCTAAGCGTCCGTGTGCCGAGTGCCCCGCCGTATGTTCCTCGTTTCCTTGTTCCGCCACATCGTAGTTTGTACACATCCTGTAAATTATTGTTAGCCTTTTATTTTTTGTAGTTCGGGAAATAAACGAGCCCCCAAAAATTCATTTGAAGTTTCGGTGGTTTTCCCCGGCTTCATTAAAATAACGCCCGCTGCCATTGGGTAGTTGTCCAAGTTCATTATGATGATGAGCGATTTACTAAACTTACAAACAAAATCGCTGACTTGACGCTCGAGGCCTCACCTCGTTAGGTTCAGAAGGCTTGTTGTGATTGTTATGATAACAAGCCAGCTAACTCATTTAGTTAACCCACTCATTAACGTAACGCACAGCGGCCAATCCCTTCGGAGTTGGTCCAAGTCCAGCTGGTCCATTGTGATCATGAGTTAGTTAACTTCAAATTAACTAGAAATTAAAACAACGCCAAGTGGAGATGGTTCATGATGATGGTTCCGCTAATGAGCGACTTAACTTAATCTTTAACATGGCGCTCAAAGCTACACCTCAGCGAGCGCTGGGCATCGGTGCAAGGTGCAACGGTTCGTTACCATCGTTATGGTAATGAGTGAGTTTACTCACTGCAAGTTAACTCACCCATTAAGTGAGTTGATTTACTCATTGAGTTAATTTACTCATTAAAATAATGCGAACGGCAAAAGCCCAACGGCCAACTGGGTGCTGGTCCGAGTTGAGATGCTTTGTTGCAATAATGGTTGACTTAAATGAACTAACAATGGCCTTATTTGGCCATCGGCTTCGGTCAAACTCGCAGTGATTTGCTGCGATCACTGTGATAGTGTGATAGTGAGCGAGTTAACTGACTGGAAGGCAGCTCGCCAACATAGCACCAACGGCCGACCCCGGGCATCGGTCCACTGTTCACTGCGATCGTTTTGATGAGCGAGTTAGCTCACTAACGCTCAACACCCAACCCCGATGGCCGTCGGTCTGAGCTGAGCCGGTTCATTGTCGATCGTTGTGATGATGACTGAGTTAACATAATGAGCAACGTTCAAACCCCGATCCGAGCGTCGATATACCGGAACTCCCCGGGGTCTAGCAGACGATGAGAGGCGGAAATAAAAAACACGAATCCAGTTGCCACGACAACATTTGACGGCGCTGAACTGTGACCTGCACGACAGAGAACCTTCACAGTTACGACTTCTCGGTTGAGGCTCCAAAGGAACATTTGAAAGCGGGGTTAGAAAGAGTCACACGACGGTGTGACTTGATCTTACAAAGAAAAACAGCCCGGCTCATCAGGAAATCCCTGTGAAGAATCCCGTTTTGTTTCGTTTTCGTGTTCATCCGATAACGCCGCGCATGAAATCGGGGAGTATCTAGAGATTTACTGCAGTTGACCGGGAATCAATCCGGACGGAAATGGACACGTGTTTCCTTTCTCTGTCTCTCTCTCTCTCAGTCTCGCTCGCTCTGATGCAGGGTTTGTCCTTCCTGTGCGAAAGACTCCCCGCTCCCCGCGGAGATATCAAAGTAGATGTGTAATTATGATGTAATTAGAGTTATGAATAGTATGCGGTGCTTGTGCCAAAAGATTAATTTAAAAATTCCGAACGCGCTGGACCTCTTTGCTGTAAAAATAGTGCCGCGCCGACGGTAGCCGCGGCCAAAAA
This sequence comes from Fistularia tabacaria, assembly GCA_901007705.1. NCBI lineage: Eukaryota > Metazoa > Chordata > Actinopteri > Syngnathiformes > Fistulariidae > Fistularia > Fistularia tabacaria. The sequence goes on from CAAKHD010003636.1 coordinate 27,156, forward strand.
CCCCTCCGCTCAGTCATTATATAGGGCTCCGTCGAAGTGTTACAAATTGCATCGACTGTTAAAAACAAGCAACTTGATGAATCATGAATTCTCTCTACACATGAGTACAGCGGGGCGGCTGGCAGGATGTTTTATGGGCCCGCCGTGTCAGGAGTGCAGATTGTCCTCTTAAAGGCATGTGCCGGTTGATTGCAATGTGACATTGAATCCCGGATATTGGACCACTTAGGACATTATCTGGCGTTATTTATCCGCGCTCAAGGTCAGCCGTAAAAGTGGCATCTTTCTCGCAGCCGCTCGGCCGTCATTAGTCAAGATGTCAGCCGACGATCTCCGTCCAAGTTTACCAGCTGGGAGGCCGGTGCCCTTCCCAGCCCCCGGTACGGCTGCCGTTTTCAGGCTGTAAAAAGCCCCTCCGTACTGGAGGAACGCCCATAACCCGAGGCAACCAATGACTTGGCGGCGGCGCTGTAAGCCGAAAGAGGTCGAACGCCGGGATTGATTTGCTGGTGGGGCGCCTGGCGAAGGCTGTTGCCGGGGGTTTATTGAAGGTTTTTGATCGGGCGGCGTGTTTACCTCATGGATAAAACCATTCGTGACCGAGCGCTGATTAGAAAGTTCTTAATAGCAATCGCGGAAGCCAAACACCGAAATCCCGAAAACTTGAAGGGTTCGCAACAATGAATGATGTTTACTGTGAACTGAAAGGCTGCCAGTCCAATCGGAAAAATGCGACTTTACAAGCCCCGTGTTGCCGTCGGAGACTCTTTTACAAGGTGTGCGCCCGCGGGGGTCGGGGAGACCGGACCGCATGGAGCTGCGATTGGCCGATCTGATTTATGAAAACGACAACGTGAGTCAGCGTGTCATCGTGGCGCAGCGATTTTTTACGCCATGCTGGTTTCGGAGCAGCGAAAAAGATGTGCAAGTCCGTACCTGGAAACACAAGCTTTACAGCTGAGGTAGCAAATCTAGAGTCTGCTGGGGGACAAATACTTTACTTTCATTCCTCCAAGGTACTCAGCTGCTTTTAAAAAGTGCCCGAGGCTCTGCGTTCAGGCAAGTGGAAGCAAGTCATACTGGAGATTATATCCAAGGTCAGAGCCGTTTTGTGGATTGAAACTCACATCGACATTATCAATGGATTGTAGATGGTACGGTCCATTAGCTGTTAGCCTTTTCCGTACGTAGTTGTCGTTCGTTTTTTGTGCTCCAGTTATGTTCCAGATATGAAGCACATCCAGACACCTAAAGCCACAGCACCTGACAGTTGCAAAGACAGCGTTGCAATTATTCCGCCAGGAGTGCAGTTACAAGCCGCTTTCGGACACAGAAGCTCTAAGAACACAGAACCGACAAGCGCCCAGGTTGAATTTTGTTCCAGGAACTAGCCTCTTAGCTGTGCATTCTCACAGGCAGTACCGCACTCAGAAACTGTGAAGAAGAAGAGGAGGACAACATGGAGGTGGAAGCCTCCGTAGCCTTCATGTTCCGCCTGGCGGGAACAGCAACCTCGGACCATCAGATGGGTAGAAGTGTTTAATTTTCTCCCCGCGCTGCTTCGCCGTGTGACAAACCCCGGCCGTTAGCTAACTCCGTATTTATTTTTTGCCAAAACGTTGATGTTCCTCTGCGAGCTCTGGAAACCCCTCTGTGGCGTAGCAGGTCAGAAGACCTCGGACCTCTTCGGCCCTCCATTTCGCGCCGCTTCAGTCCATGGCCGACCAGTGACCACAATATTTTTGAAAAAGGGCGCTCCTTCCTGCAGGAAGTATCTGATGATGGACGTGGCTCATGAGTACCAACGTCACATAGTTTACTATGGAACCGTAAAAAAACCTTGTCTTTGAGTAGGAGTTAAAATGCCTCTTGGAACTGAAGTCTAGGTCGCTGGTTCCTGTGCTGTCGGAATGCACGAATGAATGACCCAGTTCCTAAAAAGGTTCTGCCAAACTGCGAAAACTTCCAACAGAGTGAAAGCGGCTATAATCGCACGAGATAGGACAAATGAATAATAATACGTATACTTAATGAATCCCCTTGGGGAAATTCTTTGTCTGCATTGAAGCCATCATGGATGAACCGTCAGCAGTCGGCTGCCGTCTCGCAGCGCCAGGAGAGCAGTGAGGGGTTCGGTGTCTTGCTCAACGATGCTTCGACGCACCGGGAGGAGCCGGGAATCCGACCAGGAATGTTCGGATCCAAAGACGCAATAGATCCTACGCCAAGCCGGCCCACATAGGTGCGCTCCCTCCGATGCTTCCTTTCGGACGATCGTTGTCAAACTTTGTCGAGACAACAGACCGTGCAGGGTTTAAAGAAGTGCTGGGATCGAGACCGGCCGTTGATCCAAGTTGAGATGGTTCGCGATATTTATTATGTTTACTCACTTTCATTTAATGGCCACCGCCCAACCCCAGAAGCAACATATGTCATATGTTTATAAAATATACATATTTCAAAAATAATTCAAAATGATCTGGACGACTGAGAACCTTTATGGACCCCGAGAGGGCAGATCAAGATTTTTTTTTTCAAATTTTTCAAAGTCAAAGTCAGCTTTATCGCAGCTTTAATTTCTCCACATGTACTGGACATACAGAGGAATTGAGGAGACGCTTCCCGCAATCCCACGCTGACATGAGATTAACTCAATAATAATAATAATAATAATAATAATAATAATAATAATAATAATAATAATAGAGTGAAAATTAGCATTAAAGTGCACTGTTACATTAAACAGTAAACATTAAACTACGGGGTATGAAGTATAGAGTGCGCGCAGAAAATTGCTATTTGACGACATGAGAGCGGCAGCACAGGGTTTTGCTTTTGTTTCTCTTGTACAGTTTAGTGCAAAGGTCAGTTAGAAGTAGCATAATGGGATATGGAATAATGGTATAATGTTGCTCCATCTTGGGGGAGCATTGTTTTTTTCCTCACTCACACAGAATCCAAATGTGATCAATAAAGTTGCCTCATTAGAGAAACTCACATCTAAAAAACCAAAAACAGTAAATTGAACCGGACAGTGATTTGAAAACGTACATTGTTCCCAGCGGCTGCGGATGAGGCGCTGGCAGCCTCTGCTTCTGGCTGCGACGGCCGATTTATCTGATTTATTCAACCGTTTCAGTTCTAACAACCACGACGTTGGAGTTTGAAATCCAAGGGATAAATATCATGTCGTGAATATCATCCCAAACCTGGAGTTTGTGGGGGGGGGGCAAAGGCTTTCGAAAGGTTGAAATCCAATTAAATAGCTCTTGACAGTTTGACGGCTTGAATTATGTATTTCTTTAAGGCTGACGAAGGTTTATCTACATCTCTGCACGACATTATTTAATTCTAATACAATAATGGTTTCCTCCCTTGACCTTAAGAAGCTCTTTGTGCGCTCCCGACGTCGTTAAAAGGCGAACGGAGCCCTGGCGAGCAAAGGCAGCGAAGCACGAGCGCTGGAGAAGGAGACATTTTCCAACAGCGGGTTGATGGAAATATATCAATGCAGACCATAATAAGATATAAGATAGAAAACACGAAAATAATCGTCGCCAAATGCAAGCATTGAAACAACTTCGGCAATTTAGGAAGGTGAATGACGCGGAAATACTGGACGCCGTCAAATCAAAAGTTTGTGATAAGAAAATCATTTGGAACAAGGATTTCTTCTTTCTTTCTTTCTTTCTTCTTTCTTCTTCTTCTTTTTCTTTTCCTTTCAGCGAACTAACCTTCTCCATCTAAGCCTGTTCTCTGGATCCTCCTCTCTTGATGTCCTCTCTCACTACCTCCATACATCTGCTCTCTGGTCTTCATCCAGACCTCCAATTCCAATATCTTCACTCTCCCTCCTCTGTCCATGACCCAACCATCTCTGACCTTCTCTCCAAAACATCTACCATGTCTTGTCCCTCTGATGGACTCATTCCCGATCTTCTCCATCCTGGTCACTCCCAAAGAGAACCTCCACATCTTCATCTCCGCCACCTCCAACTCTGCCTCCTGTCTTTTCTCCAAACCACCCATCATCTCTGCTCTCACCGCTGTCTCCTCCACCTTTCATTTCAAATAATGATTTCTTCTTTTTAAATATTTCTGAAGAGGATAAAGCAGCTCTTCGGTCCGGAACTCCTCCGGGGAAAAATGGCCGGAAATTCCGCCTCGCAGTTGTTAAAAAAAGCCCTTTTTAAAAGTCCACTCTGCAAATGCTGGTTCAGAGCGCGAGGAGAGGAGTGACACGCGCCACTTTACCAGGTGACCTTTCCACTCCCTCTCCTCCTATCTGGGGTGTAAAGCGGGCCTGGACGTCGTCCCGACATCAGAAATGGCAGTACGCGACCGCTTGCCCCTGTGCGTGCACGCGCCGCCGCCACCGCCGCCGCCGCCGCCAACACCACAACTGTAATGAGAAACGTAATCCTTCAGCTATCTCAGCCGCCGCCGCTACATTCGGCCCGACAGTCTGTCAGAGCCCGTGTGATGTGTATTCCTCCGCGTGGGGGTGACATGCGATAGCGCCGCGCTTATTCTGTTTATTCCTCAGCCTCCCGCTGATAGCCTGCGCCGTGTGAAAAGCCAGTCACGCTGTCACCGCCGCCTTCATGGAGAGCAAACACCGCCGCCGTCCTCCTCCGTTGACTGACAGCGGCCCGGGAGATAGACTCGCTCCCGTAACCCCCCCCCCCCGTTTAGCTCTCACCCCTAGCTTCTCCGTGTCAGGGTTCGCCGGCGATTCGTGCTAATGACCTTAGCGGATGCGGCTGCACGAAGACGTACGGCGCGGTGACCCTTCACGCTCATTTATGCTAACGTCACACCCGTAAAGACGTTTCAAACGTTGCAGGGCATCACTGCCCCCGTACTCTCCATGTGTGCATTTTGTCACCATGGTAACAACAGGTTAGGTGTTTTACATTAAACATGGCTTTGTGTCGCTCATTACTTTACATCTGATGCAACTCCTAGTGAGAGGAACGAGTGCTGGGCTCTTCTGAAGTTTGGGAGTTGAAAGTTTGTTTCAGCCCAACAGTGGAGGGTTTCCTCTGGAGCCTCAGGTTCATGGTTTAGATCATAGGTGTCAAACTCTGGCCTGAGGGCCAAATTTAGCCCGCAGTGTAATTCTATTTTCGCCCGTGAAGCCATACTAAATGTTTTTCTAGAGCTGGCCCGCCAGTATTCTAGCCTACAGCACAGGGAGCGCTAATGCTACGAATCCCAGGATGCTCTGCTGGTGTTTTGGGGTGAAAACAACGACGGGACCCACAAACGTCCTCTCCTCTGCTGACAGTAGTCATAGCGACCTTATGCTAATCCTTCCACTGTGCTAACCCCCTCCAAAAACGGTGAAAAGAAAGGTGAAAAGTCATTTTATTTTTACATTTATTGTCAGCCTGTGGGAAAAGGTTACTGTTGAAATGTAATTAAGAGGGCTGCAAATAAAAAGAGGCATATGATTTTTATCTAATTTTTATCAAATTAATTGATTTATTCTATTTGATTTTTATTTAAGAAATAATTGCCATAGATGCTTTTACTTCTAATTTTGAGTTTGCATATGTGCAATGTAAAGTTATACACTGTATAGAATTACATTTTGCTTGTTCCATATTCAGTTTTGAAGCAAAGCTTGTTTGGGTCCAGATGAAAAGGTTCATTTTTCTATCTGGAGGAAGATTTTTTTTCAATAAATATTAACATTGACCCGCGACTTTGTCCAAGTTTGCAATTTTGTGCCTCTGTGGATTTGAGTTTGACGTCCCTGGTTTCAACTGTATTAGACGTACGACTGGTCCTCCCCACCGAGCCGCTCACAGTTTGCCGGTTTGCAACGTCAACAGTGTTTTCAATGCGGGTGACATTAATCAGTCGCCCAAATTATCGTCGAGCAAATTAGACCTTTCTTGCATCGGCGTGGTCGAACCGAATCAACTGCATGATTTTTGGATTTCGGTTCATAAAAGAAAATAGTGAAAGTCTCAGCGGGAAGTATTTACAGTCTTTTTCTTTTTGGCAGAAGCTGAATCGAGTATTCATCACAGCGACGATGGTTTTCGTTCTTTATGAATACCTGAACCTCGGCGCAGACAGCCGTGATGCGCCTTCGCATTTTAATAGAAAGTTTTAACTACTTGCTTCCTGATTAATTTACTTATTTTTGTACCGACATAAATCATCAACTTGCTTTATTCATAAAACTGCGCCGGTTGCTGATTCCAGCAACTCCGTCGTCTTATTGTTTACAGCAGTTTATTGCCGGCCAACCGGCTGTCAGGGCGGTGACAGCAGCAGACACTGCCGGCGAATTTATGAGGAAGGGCAGAGGATGCAGAGGACGGCGAAACCAGACGCAGGAGGGCTTCGGACCGCCGTTTCGCCGGCTCGTCACTGCTATCGATGATTTATGGACAGACAGTCTTTTGTTTTCCTCCATTGAAATTCAACGGCGATGACGCGGTTGAAAGAAAGTACTGTCAGGATGAATTGTCGGCCCCCTTCTAAACCGCTGGGCTCCGGATGATGTGACCGCTAGCTTGACGGTTTCACCTGTTTCAAACGTCTTGCCACCGTAAGGCTCTCCAAATATTACATGACCTATTGCATCACTCAGTTAGAACTAAAGTAACTCAGAATCTGTTCCGAGGATAGCAACTATTTAGCGCTTGTTTTTTAAAAATTTTAATCCATTCATTTATACACAGGAGGCTAGTTGCCGGCTAGCTTGCGGTTATGTAAGACGGCATCTCCGTATCAAACTCGGCTGACTGATACCATCAGCGGCATCTGCAACACAAACAGCAAACCCTGAGGCGACACCTGGTCAGACTGTGAATGCGTCTAAAATTACAAGATTACACCGTGCTTGGGGTCCTTGCGCTAACTCCAGCTGCAGCTAATCTTATTTGAACACATGCGGATAGAAGTTGTTAATCCTTCAGCAACCTCCAAAACATAAACTTTAAGCGCGACGCCGATCTAGAATGACTTTGAATTATTTTTGGACCACGCTTTATTTCGGGGGTCTTAATAAATTGTCAAACGAGAGGAATGATGGAAAATCAAGACGTTTCTTTACCGGTTTTACTGCTATTTATAGAAGTGGAGAGGTGAAGGGAGATTTTATTTGTTCATCATCTGAAGCGCTGATCCTTTGCTTGCGTGTGCATTGGAGGTGGACCAATCCCAGCTGGCATACGGCGGGAGGAGGTGTTTAACGTAGAGCAGTCACCTGTCAGTCCGACGGCTACACGTAGGCCGTGTTCAGATGAAAACCTTCCGGTTTCAGACAGTTCCGCGTGCGGGAAAGCATCTCCGAGCCCACCGGACTGCAGGAAACACCGGGAACGCCACAGTGCACCCGACAAGCCGGCAGTTGGTGGTGTGATATTGTTAAAAAAAGCAAGCGTTGAGACACTTCTTGCCATGACAAACGTGGCTACATCAGCGAGTGGAAACATCGACAATCGGCGCCCAATCGAGTATCTGTATGCGGGACCTTTCAAGGTCTTCTCCAACGTCCCGTTTTCCCCGTCCGCATGGAGATGGAGACGTTCTCACATCTTTCCTCTCCGGAGCCGTACTTTTCTGTTTACGGGCGCCACGAACGCCACACTCGTCCAAACGGGCGACCAAGACGCGGAGTAAGTTTTGCGCTTTCAACCGAAAGCGTTGTCCCCAGAGACATCCAGGGCGAGAACCCAGATCTCGGGGCTTCTCGAGATCGCCGTCTTTGCTCCGACCAAACAGAGCTTCGTCACGAAGGCGCTGGACTCCCGGGCGCCCCATCTTAGGGATCCATCGTGTTCACGCCTGTTAGCTCAAATCTAACCCCCAACAGCTCCACCTCCCTGGAACAACTCGGAGAAATGTCAATCAACGATGACGACGTTCTCGCGTCGCGGGTCGACTGTCACACACACAGAAATAATCCAACGCTAAACACGCCGCCACGGTAGCAATGCTTCGACTTCCAGATGCACACACTGCGGTGAAAGTAATGATCCTCTCAAAGGCGAGAGGGACTCGGTCCAAGCACGGGCGAATAGATTTTCCAGGAAGTACCCAAGGCCCACAGGTGGAGAGAGAGTTTCGCCGTCGCGGCTGCGAAGACCAACGTTATCTCCGAGCACCCGAAATCTTGCTGAGACCAACTTTTATTTTTCGCTGGCAAAGGAGAATTTTTAGCATCTTCTGTCTTTATCCATAAGGAGAAATGAAGCGCGAGCTGATGGGAGCGTTTCAAAGAGAACGCCGCCTGGCTGTTTGGAGCCAGGCAGGAGGTTTTTATCCAGATATTAGTCTCAGGAGAGTGCCAATTACTTTGTTTTTCTTGTCTTTGATCACCGGAGCTAAGACGGCGCAATGTCACGCGCACTCAGGTGATGGGATTATCTCCCCTGACGGCGTCTCCGAGCGGAGAGCGTTTCTCTCGTCCCTTTCTGTTGGTAGATGAAAACGTTCGCCGCCGGCGTGAACTCTGAACCGAACCGCGCCGCGGCTAAAGGCTTGTTCACGCTCAACGGTAAATACGCGATCGGACGTCGTCCGCGTTCGTCTCCTGGGTCGCTCTCTGCGTTTCCGGGGGAGCTGGCGGATGTCCGAGCCAAATGCAGCAAACCAAGCAGCGGCAACGGAAGTCCTGGGAGGGGCAGTGCTGCTCAAGTGAGACCGGCCAAAGGACCAGAGAAGAAGAACATAACGTGCTGTCGGTGTCACCAAGGAGAAAAAGTCTCCCTCCACGCGCCACCATGGTTTCAATGGACGACCGCCGTCTACTGAAATTAGGAATTGAGATGCCGCTGGAAGACGGAAGCCTGTTGCAGCAGCTCAACTGCAACTGGAACACATGAAGTTCCCCTTGGGGATCAATAACGTATCCATTCATTCATTCAAATGCCTCTTGTACTTTGGACCACTGAACTTCTAAGTGCATCAACGTAGGAATTTTCTGAGCTGCTCCTCCGTCAATTTTTTGCTTTGTCATACGAGCCCAGATCTGAGTCATGAGCGAGCGGGACCGGCATTCACTCCATCACTAAAATAAGTTTAGCCGTAACGTGAAGCGTAGCATGCAAGTTAGATTTAGCAACACATTGTAGTATTAAGTGTGCGGCGAGTAAATTAAGTTAAGCGATAGAGCAGGAAATGAAAAACTCCCACGTCCTCCTCCGTCGAACTTCTTCACCGCCGCCGGCATCGTCGTGCAATCTTCCAGGTTAATACTCTTCATAAAACCACTTGATTCCTTTACAGTCTCTTTTATTACATATTATTGTTTTTCTATCCTTTATTTGTTATTTATAAAGTCCATTTATCATATTTAAAAACACATAACAAAAACCGGGGGCTGGAACGTTTCAATCCACTTTCATGGGGAAATTTAGTTTGATTTACGGGCGATGAGTCGCGAGTTCGGTCACGGAGCCGCTGAAATTCGTAAGTCGAGGTCTCTTCTGTCGCCTGCAACGGAAGCGGACTCGGCAGCGCCCTCTAGTGGATCTGTTTACACACCACCATGGCGAGGTGAAGGACACCGGGGAAGTAGCGTGACGTTTAACACGAGCGTGGGCATAAACAGGCCTAAAGAGTGAGTTCGAGAGCCCTTTTTTTTTTTAGTTTCAGCAGGTAGACCGCCAGCTGTGATGAAAAGCCACAACGGCGTCTTTCGGGAGGAGTTTTTTTTTTAAAAAAGAGCCCGCAGCCTCTCGGGAGGGTTTTTGTTTTTTTCCCTCTGCAGAGAGTGACGTCAAGAGACGAGAGGAGCCGCTGGAAAGGACGCAGCGAGTCCGTCGTGTCCTAAAATAACCAAAGCGCTTGGTCGTGACGGCGGCATCTGCTGATGAAAGAGGCAGGCCGGTATGTTATTTTAGTCGACCTGCACACACCGGTGGGCGGAGATACCTTCGAAAATGTACGGGGAAAGGACAGCGGCATCTGCCAGCGGGAAGCACGGCGAGCGCTACGGATTCGAGGGTTTTCGGCTCGAGCTTTGAGCCAAAGCAAATTTGGAAAGCGGGTCGGAAGAAGACGAGACAAACCGGCGGATGAAATGTGAAAGTTCAGATCGATGCAAACGCTGAAAACACACAAAGACACAAACAACAGTTGACTCTGTCACGAGCACGGCGATCTAGAACCTCCTGCATGTGTTCGGACACAGGAACAACATGGAGACTCCGCCCAGAAAGGCACCCCCGTCGGAATCGAACCGGGAAGCCTCTTGCTGCGAGGCGGAAATGCTAACCACGCCGCAGCTCAAAAAAATTGCAATAGGGAAGTCTGAATACTTTCAATAACGCGACCCTGAGTGCAGGATAAGCGGTACAGATAATAATGACTAATGAATAAATGAAAGGTGAACAGTTCAGGGAAAGACTGATTTGGATGTGGGTTGTTGAAATGATGCACCTCAATGTTAGTAATAATAGCTGTGGAATCACAGCCGCACATATTTAACTGTTTTTTTTCCTCCCCGCCCTGAAATCCTACTGTCATCTGCACTAAATATTTGATTAAAAATGACAAAATTGCACAAAAGGCTTTTATTACCTCGTTTAATTCCCGATTTCCTAAAAGAGCAGCGCGTCTGCTCGGCGTTTATCTCCGTCTCCACCGCCCGGCGGGACTTCGTAACCAGGGTCTGTGTGATAACATGTTAATTCCACTCCAGGAGTAAAGTTAATGTTCCCTGCAATTAAGTTTAAATTAGTGTCGGCAGGAAATCCAATATGGCGGATCTTTAATAGACCAGCTACTCGACGGCGCGTTTACTCCTTAATGAACGCTTAGCGTCACGACACAAACGGTAATATTCGTCTTTGCATCGAAGTGGAGATGTTGACGGCCTGGAGGAGGCCAGGAGGGAGCGAGGGGGAAAAACATGTTTTGTTTTTCAGGACTGAGGTCCCCCTGGTTGTAAGGCAGGGGAGGTGACCCTGTCAGTCTCAGCTCGGGGGGAAACTTCTCCCTGACAGATGGGGGTGTGTGTGTGTGTGGGGGGGGGGGGGTCGGCCTCTTTGCGCTCCGCTGCGTCTCGCAATCCGTTTTCAGAAAAACCAGGACTCGAAGTCGGCGGACGGCCTTCGCACGACTGCGTGTTTGCCCTCCTGGGTAACCATGGCGACGGTTTGGCGTGAGTGCTTTTCCACGCCGGGCAGGACGATCAAATCCAGCTGCGAAATTCGGCCTGCCGAGAAAAAGTAGCCGCACACTGGAGTCCGATCAAAAAAAAAAACGTCCTGAAATGAGACGGTCAGAACGACGACGCCCGGCGAGGAGAGCGAGCTGACCTGAAGTCGGAGATGCCCTCGCAGCCGGGGCAGAACGGAGGACGTCCGAGTTTCAAGGACAAACAATCCACCCTCCGACGGCGGGGAAGCTAAAGGGATCAAATATTTACATGACGGGGCGGAGGAGGAGGAGGAGGACGACGAGCGGAGGGCGCTCGGATGGAATTGAAATAAGAAAACAGAGCTCGATGCCCCGCCGTCCCCCCGCTGAGCGAGGAGTGACTGCTCATCCGAGGGGTTAAAGACCAAGGTCATCAATTCATTTACTGATTTGCATATTACTTCATTATCATTGGCTGGGATACGTGACGGCTACGAAATTCAACCTGGGGAAACTTGACTTGCATTTGATGGAATTTGGAAAATGGTAGGAGACTTTCCACAGGGTCAACAGTCCAGAGCAACGGAGAAGAGGTGAAGAAACGGGTTCAAGCAGGTTGGAATGGGTGGAGAAAAGTGTCAGGGGTTCTATGAGATAGAAGAACATCAGCCAGAAGGAAAGGAAAGGTGGAGGAGACAGTGGTGAGAGCAGAGATGATGGATGGTTTGGAGAAAAGACAGGAGGCAGAGCTGGAGGTGGCGGAGATGAAGATGTGGAGGTTCTCTTTGCTCCGACCAAACAGAGCTTCGTAACGAAGACGCTGGACTCCCGAGCGCCCCATCTTGGGGATCCATCGTGTTCACGCCTGTTTGCTCAAATCTAAAATCTCTCAAATCTCCCTATTCTCTTTGGGAGTGACCAGGATAGAGAGGATCAGGAATGAGTCCATCAGAGGGACGGCACATGCTAGATGTTTTGGAGAGAAGGTCAAAGATGGTTGGGTCATGGACAGAGGTGGGAGAGTGAATTTATTGGAATTGGAGGTCTAGATGAAGACCAGAGAGAAGATGTATGGAAGTAGTGAGAGAGGATATGAAGAGAGGAGGATCCAGAGAACAGGCTTAGATGGAGAAGGTGGATTCGCTGAGGCCCCTGAAAGGAAAAGCCCAAAGGGAAAGAAGAAGAAGAAGCTGTATCGTACATATGGAGTCCTACAACCAAAGACCCTCTTGATGGCTAAAGTATCTTCTGACTCCATACATACAATAAAACCATGTGGCCGAAGGTCTCTTACCACTTTCCAAATTCCATCAAATGAAAGTCAAGTTTCCTCAGGTTGAATTTCTCACCCGTCAAGTTTCCGGTGCGAAACAAAACGTATCCCAGCCAATGATAATGAAGTGATATGCAAATCAGTAAATGAATTGATGACCTTGGTCTTTGACCCCGTGGATGTGCGGTCACTCCTGCTCAGCGGGGGGACGGCGGGGCATCAGGCTCTGTTTTCTCATTTTAATTTCCCTCCGAGCGCCTCCGCCTGCGCTCCTCCGGCACCCCAGGGATTCCCCTGACTCGAGTCTCTGAACTGAATCACCTGAGTGCGCAGTGGTTTCGGTGAGGACGCTGACACCAATCTGTGAACCGATTCAACTGAATCATTGGAGCCCGTTCTGTTTCCGGCGCGCCCGCTGACTTGGATCTGTGGACGGATTCAACCGAATCACTTAAACCGAATCATTTAAATCTGTGATGTTTTGTTGAATCCGGTAACTTGAGTTTCTGAAATGATTCAACCGATTCATCTGAGTCCACGGTGTTTCTGTTGAGTCCGTTGGCTTGAATCTCTGAACCGATTCAACCGAATCATCTGATTCTGAAATGACTGCAATGAATCCACTGAAAAGCAGTTCGAATGATATTCTGGGTGACTCCTCAATCGTCCAGAAATTCCCTAAACTTGATGAAAATTACCAGGAACATACGAGGAAATACTAGTTTCTCATTTCATCAATTTTTATTATCTTAAAAGACACTTTAAGTCGTTTTTTTTTCTGATGAATGTGTGTATTTAGTACATTTTGAAAGGCTTCTGAACGCAAAGGTTTCCACGGGAACGGCACCGGCAGCCGTCGGGTTACCGGGATGAAAAGCGGGAAGATGACACAAAAGTGCATTAGCCGCTGCCGTGGGCGGACTCCCTCGGCGAGATCGATGCAATCGATTGCAAGGCGGCGACGCGCGAGTCCCTCCTTCACGTGCAGCCGGGAGACGCTGAAGTCGGCCCACTCACAGGTGGGTTCATTACTTGGCGTGCGAAAGCGGCGGGCCTCATTAAACACCAGTCGGATAAAGTGGACTGAAAAAGTAACGGCGCCGGAGGGGCCGCGGGCGCTAACCGCGGAACACGTTCATCAGCGAGGCCCCTCTCAAGCTTTCTGAGACGACCGGGATCAGAGCGCCACCGGCGACAAGGCGGCTCAGCCCATTCATCTAAAAATACTATAAAAATAGATAATGACCCAAATTACCATGAAATAGCAATTCGGCATCCGAGGCTCGCCGCCCACTCGCCTCCGCGCTTCGTCCCGTGGGCGCGAAGGTTCGAGGCAATCAGATAGGGAATTCTTTGGGAAAACGGAACCGACCGTTAAGGGAGGGAAGCGGATACTCTGTGCGACCGTCACCCCATTACTCACTCACCCACTCACACGTGTGGTGCCCCTAACTATTACTGGTCACTTACTTATTTATACCAGTCCCACCATTATTGGCGGGATCTGTAATACTGTGTGTATTATTTATCTATATATGTGTATGTCGACATGTGTACATATATGTGTAGGTATTGGTATGTGTATGTATATATGTATTTATATGTGTGTATGGGCATGTATGGTGATATAGTTGTATATATATATGTATGTATATGTGTGTATGGGCATGTATGGTGATATAGTTGTATATATATATGTATGTATATGTGTGTATGGGCATGTATGGTGATATAGTTGTATATGTATGTTTGCGCATGTATCTATTCTTTCTTTTCTAACTTTTTTTTTGTTGTGCTTATGTATATGTTGCCTTTATTTTGTTTTGATATTGTTATTGTTGCGCTGCTGTGACACACAAATTTCCCCAATGAGGATCAATAAAGTATTATCTTATCGTATCTTATCTTATCTTATCTTATCTTATCTTATCTTATCTTATCTTATCTTATCTTATCTTATCTTATCTTATCTTATCTTATCTTATCTTATCTTATCTTATCTTATCTTATCTTATCTTATCTGATGCTCGTCTCAGGTTCGCTTCGGAGCAAAAACGTATAAAGATTAATGGATGACTGGGATTGCAAGGGGTCAGTGTGTGTCTCTAATGAATGAGTGAATGCTTGTATTTTCTGTGTGTGTTCATGGGACAGTGAATGCTTGTATATTTGAATTTGAGGGTAACTGTAAGTTGGTAACTACCAGTAAATATGGATAGATTTTTTTTTTTTCTGATTATACATTTACCCCTCAGAGTGTATTTTATTTTACTTTATCTATATATTTATTTTTACTTTTAGCTTGTCCTTGCATGTTTTGCTGCTGCTGCTGCAAAACAATTTCCCAACCATGGAATCATAATGTACGTTTCATCTCTCTCTCTCTCTCTCTCTCTCAATGGCTGTGTTTCAGTCGGTGGGAAAAGCAGTATAGATAATGAATGAATGAATGAATGAATTAATTAATTAATTAATTGATTAATTAATTGATAAGTCAATAATAGATAAATAAGGCAGCCACCCATTCTTTCTCAATATGCATTCCAGTGTCAGTGTCTGGTGTAGCATCAAACACAGACACACACACTTTGTAGTCCTCCATCATAAAAAAAAGAAGGAAACTGGTGATAAATTCCATGCAGCAATCCGCAGTGATGCTGTTGAGTCCGTTAACTTGACTTTCTGAACCGATTCGACCGAATCATCTGATTTTTCGTTGTTTCCGGTGAGTCGGCTGACTTGAATCTCTGAACCGATTCAACCGAATCATTGGAATCCGCAGTGTTTCTGTGTATTCTGAGTATTAAGATTCAAATCGTGAAACCCAGATGATTCAGGAAGCGAAAAAAATATTGCGGTAAGAAGATGACTCAAAGCCGATTACATCCGATATTGAAAACAATGACCAGAAATCAGCCCAAATCCACTGAAAAGCAGTTAGAATGATATTCTCGGTGACTCCTCAATTAGCCGGAAATTCTCAAAATTTGAGGGAAATGACCAGGAACATGAGAGGAAAGACTAGTTTCTCATTTCATGAAAACGAGGGTGAACGGCGATTTTAGATTTTCCTCAAAGTTCTTCGGGTTCAGGGTTGACGGCGGACGGGGAGCCGCTGAAGGTCGACATATGGCATCCGCGGGCCAGATGTACCGATCCAGGCCCGCCACCGACTCCCAGAATAGACGGCTTCCCAAAACCCGCAACTCCGCCTCCTCACCTCTCTAATCTCCACTGTGCCCGTGAGGGAGGAGCTACAACTCATCACGGCCGGCGGCGGCGATGGAGGCCACCGGTAACCCCGAAGTCACCCTCTGGACAAACACTGCTAGCTTAACGATCTGCCGGTCCCGAAGATTCCCCCGGCACAGTCTTCGGAAATTCCCACACCGATTTTCTCATTTGACGTCTCAAGCTCCTGATTGGTCGGAGCACTATGATCCAGCTTCGGATGAGGCTAATCCAGGGCTTGCTGGATCACATTAGCATTAGCATTGATCTGAAAACACTCAGCTTGCACAGAAGCTGTGTTCTGACAGCTTCGCTATAAAAAAAAAAAAAAACAATGATTAGAAGTCGGTGACTGTTTTTTAAATGCTCTCCTTAAAAACCACGATTTGAACCTCTTTGTGATGAAACCCTGGTGATAAAGGACGTTAATACATCCGTTCGGAGGGGATTCGGTGGTTGTGAAAGCATGAGGTTCCTTTGATTCCAGCGAGCGAGGAGAAATCTAAAAGAAAAAAAACATCTCGCTTTCGTCATCCCGACGGAAGATGTGGATCCCAGGTGCGCGGGGAGGGCTGGTCCTGAGGGCACAGCGGTGTTTTTACGCCGAACACTGGCGGCTTCTGAGCCGCCGTCGACTGACAGCTGAGGAAAACGGGGGGTTTTATCCATGTCGGGGTTTCTGTCAGCGACTGTAGCCAAAGCTAAATCATTATTATCTTATCTTTTTTTGTGTTCAAGGCTTTGTCTACGGGGGACAGATCGCTAAAGCCAGTGTGAAAGAGCAAGCATCGCGGTTTAGCTCGCAGCATGTAAGAAGACGACAGATTCCACTGAGCTGTTAGAACACGATCAAAACTTTCCATGTTTGTTAAATAACAGATTTCCATTCACACCTTCACCTTCATCTCGCCGTCCCTCGTCTAATCTATTTATCTATTAATAGTGTCCAGCCAAGTGTCTGATTCAGAAAAACTGATTTAATCCGTCGATTGTCATTTCAGAGACAAGCGGCCGTTCACTCTTTCATTCACGCGTCATATCGAGACATCCAACACTCGCTCATTCTTTTGCCAGTGATTTGGAAACATACAGTAGAACCTGGGCATCACGAACGCCCCTCACGGCCAACAAATCGAGTTTTCAATCAAATTTTGAATCGACCTCGGAGTGTCGGATCCCTTCACTTATCATGACCGGAGCGGCGGATGTGCGCGGTACTCCACGTTGTTTACACCGGTCATCGTTGTGTCCTCCTGATATAACGCCTTTTTTGATACTTTTTTCAGTCAGCTAGCCCCATTGTGGCTCCCAAAATAGTTCAATGTCAGTGCTAGCGGTGTGAAGGAGTTAAGAACCACAGTCAGTCGGAGGAAGGAAATATTAGCTAAATGTGAGAGCAGTGTTGGTGTTACAGATTTCTCAGAGCGCTACAACAAATGCTAAGTCCATCATCTGTACCATCCTGGAGAACAAAGATGGCTAAAGACGGCTGATGTGGCTAAAGGGGAGATAATGTTGCCAAGTCTCAGGTCTCAGAAGAAGTAGAAAAGTTATTCTTAGTTTTGGTTAATGGAAGACAGCTAGCTGGAGTTAGCGTTCGCGAGGTTCTCACATGCAGTAAAGGCTTTACTTTTGCTGATTCAGCAAAGGACATGCTGAGTGCAAGTGCTGGCGAGACGAGAAAGAACACCAGAAACACAGGAATAATTCAGGTTATTCATTCCTCTCTGTGTTTTTATCACAAATAAATAAAAAGCTTCGGATCCACGGGGTTTACATTGGTTTCAAGGGGAAACTGATTGGGTTCGCGAACATTTCGGTTGGATTCGGCAAAGAAGGAATCAGTTTACGACCGTTCTTCCTCTGATGCACAGGTAACAACTGACAACCAGTCAGGCGTAAGTCAGAGGGAAAACTATTCACTCGCTCATCCACACGTCTGGGCAATTTAGGGTCTCCAGTGAAGTTCCTGCATGTTTTTGGACTGTGGGAGGAACCCGGAGAACCCGCTGGAACCCCATGCAGACACGGGGAGATCACGGTGTCCAACCAGGGACCCTCTCGCTGTGGGGCAGAAGCGCTAACCACTGTGCCACAGTTATTGATGGAAAAAAAGCTGAAAACGAAATAAATTTGATTCAATTTAAAGTCTTCTCGTGTTGTAAAGAAGCCAGTAAAAGCCACCGAGGGGAACGGTGTCTTTCTGGAGGGGCGAGGGGGGCCTGTTCTGCATGAGTCCTCTGGGGCTGCAGATAAATCAGCATCCCTCCTCGCCGACCCTCGTGCACCGGGTTACGTCTGAGGAGCGTAACCAGCCACTCGGAGAAAATGAAATAAAAACAGGGGCTGCAGGCGTGTACATTTTATACTCCAACATTTCATCCGACCCTTTCCTCATATATATCTGTAGTCTATATCTATATATAGATATAGATATATATGTACAGCTTTTGCGATTTTTTTCTCTCCCATTTAATGCCATTTTGACCTTCAACCGAGCTGCTTATCACGCCGGCGACAAAGTGAAGATCAAAACGGGGGAAACGGTTTTCTGTTTTGGTGTCGTGCCGCTGTGCACGCTGTAAATCAGGCAGCTGCTTTGCTTTTATTTTTTTCTCCTGAGTTTCGCTGTGAGGTGGCGAGGGTTTTGAAGCCTCGGCGCCTCCGAGGCACCAAGACGAAGCCAGGAGGTTTGTCACTTCCGTCTGGGGGATTAATCCTCTCGCCCTCCTCCGTCCTCCAGATGAACTCGGTTCCGATACGACTCGGCGGGCCGGCGGCGAGAGGTAATGGCGAGCCAGAATCGCCGCTTTATGACGTTTTTCTTGAAATGTCTCCGCTTCCTGAAAGGGAACGTCCACAGTCATTTGCGGGACCTGATCTGTGAAGAGGTCTTCTCATTTTCCTACGAGCTGCTGGAATGGCAGAATTGGCAACAATGACAGAGGTACGCTGCGTTTATTCCTTCAGACGGGTTCGCCTCTGGCCGAAATCCAAATATTGACTTTTGAAATCGGGTGGCACGGAGGCCAGCGCTTCCACTCCACAAGAAGAAGCTCCCTGGTTGGATCCCTTCCAAGGAAAATGCAGGAGGTTCATCGGTGACCCTAAATTTCCCAATGGTCTGAATGAGATGGTGAATATTGTATGTCTCCACATGACATGGTAAAGGTTGTATCTCTATGTGACGTGATGAATGAGTGAATAGCCTCTCTATGACGGGTCCGGGGTGAGCGCCGCCTCTCGTCCAATGACAGCTGGGATAGGTCCAGCGACCGCACAATAAGCAGTAAAGGTAGTGGATGAATGAGTGGACTGAAGGAATCCACGGATCTGCACGGGTTCAGATGCAAGTCGAGAACAGGGGTGTCAAACTCAAATACACAGTGGCCCAAAATTCAAACCTGGGACAAAGTCTTGGGTGACCATCGGTATTTAGTGAAAGAGATGTTTGGTTTCGTGGTGTGGTCTTATGTTGTTCTCCTTGGTTGAAGCCACATTGGCTCCACATACAAGACAAACAGATATGGAAACAGATCTTCTGCCTCACGCCTGTCCGGAAAGCTCCTGTTTTTTTGCCTTTCATTTTGGCATTTTTGTTGTGAGGTTTAGCACGCTGGCAGTATTAGCATAAGGTCGCTATGACTGCTGTCAACAGAGGAGCGGGCGTTTACGGGTCGTGATTTTCGCTCTAAACACCAGCAGAGCATTCTGGGATTTGTAGTATTAGCGGTCCATGCGCTGTAGACTAGAATAGCGGCGGGCCAGCGCTAATAGTCATTGGCTATGGCTTCACGGGCAAAATAGGATTACACTGCGGGCCAAATTTGGCCCCCGGGCCAGAGTTTGACACCTATGGTCTAGAGCGTCACCTTGGGGCTAACAGGTATCCTGCTTAGCTCGGTGCTCCAATGTCAGTGCAAATTTGATTTAGCCTTCGGTCGCGAGCCACTGGGATAAAATAACGTGTCAATGTTGAGTTTGTTAAAATATATTAGGGTTGTTAGTGGAGTGAATATCTCAGTTTTATAATGAGGTTTGACATTGATCAGGATCAGAGGTGGGATCGCTTACAGAGGCCGAGCAACAGCTTCTACGCATCTGCAGACGCTGCCAACGGAGCCGTTTGTTTCGACACCAGGAAGGAGCAAAGAGACGGTGACTCCGAGAGCACGTCCGCCGCGAGGTCGAAACAAAGCCGATCGACGAATGCGAGATTTCAAGGCCGAAGACGAGAGTCACGGGGAGGGGCATTGGACGGCGACGGAGGCTCGATATGCCCAACGGCGCTCCAATTACTGCCAGAGGACATGGCTCTTGATTGCAGCCATCAGCCGGGAGGAGATGATGAATGGAAGCTGCCTGATGTTCCCAGACTCCCGCGGCGAGAGAGAGAGCGAGCGAGCGAGAGAGCTCTTAACAAAAGACTACACCCTCCGATCAGAAGGAAATCCATTATGGTCACAGTGCATGCAGTCCCGTCGCATTTCCACGGTGACATTAAAACCGCCAGCGCCGCGCGGAAGAAGGGATGTGCAACGCCACTCGCCCCGTAAAAGCGGTGAACCGGCACGCGTGACGAAAGCCATCAAGGATCTGCGCAGCTTTGCAGAATGAAAGGTCCGAGTGAATTGACGTTACCTGCGGCGAGGAAAGCTACCGCTACAAAGACCTGTTCCGCCTCCTCCTGGTGGATAACATCGGGCTAACAGAGAGCTAGCGTCTGGTAGCACAGAGGCTAACGCGGTCGCAGACGTCAATAACACTGATACAACAATCGGACAATTTTGGTGTAGGTTTATTGTGATTCGTCGGAGAGCCTCGGTCACTGCTCTTGCGACGGCCTTCTGGTGCGCTGAGTCGCATTCGTCAGAGTCACCTTCTGATTCAGAGGCGAGCGGCCGCCGTCTGGATGGTTCGGAGAAAATCTCACCATTTCAGACCACCTCCCCCTTTCAATTCGGACACTGACCGGGACCAGGATGCAATCCGGTGGAAGGGGGTCCAGGAAATGGAGCGCCGACTCTTAAACCAACAAGCGAACTCAAGTCTTGGGTGAAAGATTCGCATGGTGCTCCAGAAGCGGAGTGGAGAGGAAGTGGCGGCGGCAAAGAGCACTCTAATCAGCCGCCGTGGCGGCGTCACTCTTGACCTTCACAAGAGCCCAATCTTTACAGTGTTGTTTTCGAAAAGCACCTCCTACAGAGCGCTATCGTTACCGCTATCGGCGCCGGGTGTTAAAAGTGTCTGAAAGATGCTCTGCGGCAGCTTCGTGATGTTCTGCAAGGCGGGAATAATAACCATGGACCATCTGAATGGCTTTAGGTGTTTCTATCTTCTCCCTTCGCTGTTTCACCGTATGAAGAACCCCGCCGTTCGCTAACTTTTTTTCCAAAATGTTGATGTTCCTCTTCCAGTCCTGGAAACCTTGGACTTCCTTGTTGCTCCCGTTTCTCACTTTTTGGAGCAAGTAAACAGCTAACCAGCGACCACGACAGTTTTTAAAAATGGCGCTCAACAAGGAGCATCCGGTAATGGGCGTGGCTTATGAGTTCCACCAATCACCTACGTCATACATGTTCCTATGTAACTGTAAAAAGACCCTGCCTTTGAGTAGGACCCAAGGCCTGGATGAGCCTTAAAGGCTTGATTGTGCAACGGGTCTGCTAATTCCATGTCCCCGCCGAAAACGCTGCGCAGAAACGGCGTCCATGTCCAACAAACGACACGGCAAAGTATTTCACGCTTATTGTTTCTGTCCCCGGGCGCCCAAAGACTCTGGATCTTTGAAATGTGCCGTAACTCTTCCCGCCGCTCCGTCCGCTGCCCTGCGGGGGGATGCGCTGCGCTGCCAAAGACATCAGTATCCATGGTAACAGTGGCAGCGCTGCCCCATAAAAGCGCGGATTGATAGCAGCAGTCGGCGGCGGAGGATTAAGTATCGGGCCCGGATCAGCGATACCGCGAGAGGACGGGAGGCCAATCCAGTTCTGCGACTCAGCGCCCGTTCAACCATTCATCCATTCATGCATTCATTTTCCACGCTCCTTATCCTGGGGTCAAGGGGGGTGAGGGGGGTGGAGGGGTGGAGACCATCCCAGCCGTGATTGGCCGAGAGGCCGTGTTCACCCCCGGAAACATCACGGGACCCTGTAAAGAAGCATACAACCATTCACTCACTCATTCACACGTCACATAGAGACAAATAACCATTCAGTCACTCACTCATTCACACGTCATATAAAGCTATACAACATTCACCCTTTCACTTGCATCAGCCGTTCATTCACACGTCATATGAAGGTAGGCAACCATTCACTCATTCATTCACATGTCATATAGAGGGATACAACCGTTCATTCACTCATTCATTCACATGTCATATAGAGGGATACAACCGTTCATTCACTCATTCATTCACATGTCATATAGAGGGATACAACCGTTCATTCACTCATTCATTCACACATCACATGAAGCTTTACAACTATTCACCCTCTCACTTGCATGTAATTTAAAGACATACAGCCGTTCATGCAGTCATTCATATATCGCATCCAGATATGCAACAATTCACCCTCTCGTTGCCATGGCTTGGCAATTCAGGGTCTTCTGTGAACCTCCTGCATGATTTTTGGACCGTGGAGAACCTGGAGGAACCCCACGCAGACACGGGGAGAACATGGGGACTCCGTGCATAAAAGCCCCCCCCCGCCCCAGCGGGAATCGAACCAGGGACCTTGCCGTGAATGACTAATTAGAAGGAGGGCAGGAGTCACATTATCGCCTTCGACGTCTGTCGGCGCACAAGATGATGGATAATCCTCGTGCACATCTCGCACGCGCCCTCAAAAACGAACCGTCCTCGGAGTCCCAGCGAGTGCAACGAGCTACGGGCCGCCGCAAATATAATTAACAACGATTCTCTCGCTTATCGCACTCGCAAATACGTTTGCGCTTGTCAATGAAAGTCGGGCGGTAAGTCACTTTTACGGCAAACGCCGGCGTCTGGGAGCTTTTGAGTTTTTCCAGCCAGTAAGGTGGTTCTACAAAGACGGACGGCTGCCGGCAGCTCGCTCTGGGCGCTTCATCCCGCTTCTAAATTCGACGTCGAGGCTCGGCTCGCGTGACAGTCGGGCCGATGGTGATGGAACAGGAAGTTGCAGGGGGCATCTACCGCTCTCATTCTGTACGGATACACCTCTCCTCCAAACAGGTCTTTAGCATTCTGACATCCTTATCGTGACCCCGATCGGATGTTTCGACAGGGGTGGATTTCCTGAAGAGATGGAGATGACGAAGGCCCTCAGGAGGAGCCCCACCATATGTCTCTCCCTCAATCTCCGTACTGACTGTGGCTACTGCAGAAACCTCCAAGGTTCTGAGATCCACCACCAAACGGGACTTCAAGCTATCCCCCGACTTAGATCAAAAACGCCCGACAGAGGATGGAGTTTCTGCGTTGCCTGGTTGGGTTGAACTACCAAAAGAATCCCAGGCGCCAAACTGCCCTCCACCCTGGACCTTCACTCCTCCAGAGTCAGGACCCGGGGAGTAAACATCACCGCTGACCTATCACAACCTGCTCTCCCTTACAGATCACTAGAAGCCAGCATATGGATTGTCGCCTTATCACGAAAATAGACTCAGCACTTTGTATTTTCTATTGTTTGCAATGTTCTCGTCCAGTGGTGGTTTCCCTCCACGTCAATCCGAGGTGTAACTGTCAACCCGAGACAAATCAATTGTATTTCTGTGAACATTCTCAGTCAAAAAAGCTCATTCTGACATTGAAAAATAGCTTCCTTTTCCCAGGCAACACACGGAACAACCCACGCCGCACGGAGACCGTTGCTAACTTCGGATGATCACCGTCATCTCCTAAAGGTCAACCACGAAACCCGTGAACTTCTCATTCCGGCGCATCATCCCAATTTGTTACCGTGACTGGCTGGTACTTCCAGCGGTACCTAAGGCCAGCCCGGCTTGGGCCGGAAAACCAAATAAGTAAATATACCATCCTGAATGTAGCTGTACTGTTTGCAGGCGGCCAACACACGATACCGCGTCCCCACAGCACAAAGGAGCCGCGGCGGTCCGAGACGGCCGGGGTTCGATTCCCGAGGATGAGATCATCTCTTTTCCTGAGGTCTCCCTGGCGTCGGCGGCGCCCCGGTGGCCCCCCAGAGCCCACATATGGATGAAAACCTTATCTTTTTTTGGTATCTGGCGCGGTTCTTATTACGGGACCGGTGTTAATAATGCGTCCTCATGAGGGAGCGAGCAGCAGATGCGCCCACGAATGAATCATTCCAATCCTACATATTTTATAAGTGAAACAGGAATCTCCCTCTGAGCTCCGCCGCTTTGCCCGAATTGGCTCTTCGGTTCAGATGGAGTAAATATAAGAAACGGAGAGAAACCGTAGATGATCTCATCGCTTTCAGTCGCCGGCTAAAGCTCACGGGAACGCAATCCTGCCGGTAAATGGACCGACAACCCACATCCTCCCGCCTGAGTTGTGATAAAGTAGTGATCGACAGCGCTGGATCCCTTTTTCCAGAGTTTTCTGGAATTCAAAGGTTTTCATTTATCCATTCCTGTGTTGATCTTCTTCGCCGGTCTTCCCCCGGGTCCCTGGTGCTCTCTCATTTCGCAGCTTCCCAGGGGGCGGGGCCAGGCATCCACCATCGTTACATCATTTATGAATTTCAAAGCTATCATTGTATCATTTCGGCTATTAGCATGTAACTGTTAGCACTACGAGTATGACTCTCTCTCTCTCTCTCTCTCTCTCTACGCCAACCGGTCGAGGCAGAAGGCCGCCCCACATTGAGCTGGGATCCGGCGGAGGTTCTCGCACAGGTAAAAGTGTGTTTCCTCGCGGGAGTGTCGGTTCTCTGCAGATCATCTCAGAGTGTGGAGAGTCCGACTGGAGAATGTCAATCAATTTGGTCAGAGCGAGAGGACCTTCAACCATCCTCTCTCCCGTTCACATCTACGCCATCCTGACCTACGGAGCGTCTTCAATCAACCGACTTTGGGTTTCGGGAGAACCCGCAGGATCGATACCCGGAGGCCTCGTGCCGGCGATGTCCAGCCGATGCCAAGGTATCAGAACCCATAAAACTCGGATCTTGACTTTGAGAGACCCCAGCGGGAGGAAGGAACCTGGAACCCCGGAGGCTTTATCTGTGATTGTCCGAGCCAGTGGCGCCCAACGCGTTGATCCCGATCAACTGGTCGATCGCAAAGGCAACGCGGGTCGATAGCGGAGCCCTGCCTTTCAAAAGAGACTCGACTGTGCAACATAAAATGACGACTCAACCGCGAGTCACAGAATCCACTGCAAGCCAGGTAGTGTGAGTAGACACGTCATTAAAAGTAGCTGTTAGCCTAGTATCCATTCCCACTACGGCACCGACGCCCTTGATTGACATACAGCACAGCCAATCCGAGATCTCCATCCAAATACGGTTAAACCGTGACTGACGGACATTTGGAAGTGTGTTTGAGGCTAAGCTAACTGTTAGCTGACAGAGTGCATTCAGTGCAAGACGTCATCAGAGGAAGGCAGTGGCCAATAATGGACAGAATTGTATTGTGCTATCCATGTTCATGCTGTTATGCAAGACAAACAATGCATATTTTAGATATTAAGTATACTTGGTTTGTATATTTATATAAACATAGATAGATAGATAGATAGATAGATAGATAGATAGATAGATAGATAGATAGATAGATAGATAGATAGATAGATAGATAGATAGATAGATAGATAGATAGATAGATAGATAGATAGATAGATAGATAGATAGATAGATATAAATCATTTTTGGTGCTGGTAGATTTTGACTTTGGGCATCCGTGGTCTAAACCATGGGTCGGCGACCCACAGCCCTATGCTTCCCGTGAGGTTAGTTCATTCATTTTTTAAAATGGAATTTTTAAATTTGAAGATCATGGCAATCTTGTAACAGTTAAAGAAAACGTGCTAAAATATTTTTGTCGCTCTTAATAAGCGACTTTAAAAGATGAGGACGGCATTTTTGGTTTTGCTGACGGTGGATCATTTAAGCTCGGCTTTTTTTTCCATCAATACAAGAAGGACTCAAATAAACATGGAGTATTTTGCTTAAAAGTAACCTTCAACCCAACGTCTTTTTTCCGGAATTCAAAATGTTTGGTTGCAGGCAGAAATGTCATTTTGTTTTCCCTGCAGTTAATGATTCAAAATATATATATATATATATATATATTCTATTTTTTCATTTATTTTTTCCGCAGTACATCAGCGCCATAACATTCGGCTGGGAGAAGTTTCCTGAATTTGGATGGACACAACGGTATCTCAAATATATATCATACTATATAAAGGATAATTCATTACAACAATAACAATAATAATAATAATAATAATAATAATAATAATAATAATAATAATAATAATAATAATAATAATAATAATGATAATAATAATAATAATAATAATAATAATAATAACAATCATAATAATAATAATATAGAATAATATTTTTTCTTATTAATAATAAATCATAGATAACTATATACAGGTGTTTTTGTTTTTGTGGACAACCACAGTTTGACGTCGATTTTCCGGTAAATCCTATTCGCATAGGTGGCACAGTGGTTAGCGCTTTAGCATCGCAGGAGGAAGGTTTTGTTTATATGTAGCGTCAAGGAAAAATGGCTCTTTGAGTGGAAAAGGTGGCCGAGCGCTGGCAAAAAGCGTGTTCAGTGCAATGTGGTATATCGCACGTTATTTCCAGACGCCTCGTCCGGCCTACATCTCCTCCACGGTTGGAGCTGTTTGCTATCCGTGGGGCCGCGAGAGGGGGCAGAGGTGAGACGGCGGAGGGGACGGAACGTGACAGGGAGGGAGGGATGAAATTATTTATGTCTTCACGGGTCGATTACACAGGAGACACGGCGCGGGGCCGATAAAAAAGGCTCCTCGCCAGAACAACACGACTTCAATCGGAGGTTTTGGAGTTGCCGGAGCTGCAGGGCAAAGGTATCGCATCGCACCGGTCCTCACAGGAGTCTGATAAATTATTAACAAGGGGGCACAGTCCCCTCAGGGGGGGCGGGCGGGGGGGGGGGGGGGGAATCCCTTCACATGGCCGAAGGGAACCCTGGGTCCTAGGGGGGGTATATTATTTACACCACACTACGC
>CAAKHD010003636.1:61014-81452 GCA_901007705.1 Fistularia tabacaria
GGGAGAGGGGGGAGGGGGGGGGTCGGGGGTCGGCTGGGGCGGCGGGTTCCTCCGGGGGCCCCGAGATGGTTGGGAAAATGGAGAGGATCCGTTCTGCTCGTCTTCAACCCTCGTTCCTGTGTTTGCCCGGCAGAGCGTGAAGATCACGCCGGTCCAGGATGGGAAAACTTCCTTCGGAGGCAGTTGTTGGAACGTTCCTGGAGGATTAGCGGAGAAACATCTGCCGTCTCCGGCGGTCCGTCGGGACAAACGTCTCCCGCCTGCGGGCCCTCCGAACGCCGGAGCCTACTCGAAGCCTCCGACTCCCTTCTATTTTGAAGATCACTCCTGTTGTTCTTCTGCTTTCGAACATGTCGAAAGGTGTCTGGAAAATAAAAACCCAGGGTCGTTTTTTGTCCTCCTCTTCAGCGACGAGGTCCTCGGTTCGATTCCCGCTGGGGCTGCTTTCTGGTTTCCCCACGCCTGCAAAACCACCGCAGGTTCAGACGGTCCAGGCGTGGGAATGAAAGGGTGAATGGCTGTCTGTGTCTATATGATGTGAATGAAAGGGTGAATTTGTATGTTTTCTCGAGGACGCGTGAATGAGAGGGTGAATGGTTTTATGTCTCCATTAAACATATGAATGACAGCATGAATGTTCTACATGACATGTGAATGAGAGGGTGAATAGTTGTATTTCTCTAGCTCACGTGAATGAGAGGGTGAATTGTTGCTCGTCAATATGATGTGTGAATAAGAGAGAGAGTGGCTGTTTGTGTCTACATAATGAGTGAGAGGGTGAATGTTGTATGTCTGTACATGACATGTGAGTTGTAGGAATGGTTTTATGTCTCTAGACCACCCATGAATGAGAGAGTGAATGGTTCTGTATTGTACGTGAATGAGAGGGTGAATTACGACGTGTCTCTATGTCGTGTGAATGGGAGGGTGAATGGTTTTATGTCTCTACATGATGCGTGAATGAGAGGGTGAATAGTTCAGTCTGTAAATGACGTGTGAGAGGGTGAATGTTGCATGTCTGTATATGACAGGTGAATGAATGGGTGAATGGTTGTATATCCCCATACAACATGTGAATGAGAGGGTGAATGTTTTGTGGCGTGGGAGTGGGTGAATGGTTGTTTTTTTCTCTCCGAGGTGGGAATGAGAGGGTGAATGTTTGTTGTGATCAACAGGCTCCAGGTCGCGGGTGAACTGGCCTCTCGCCCACTGACAGCTGGAACAGCATCCAGACTCTTTCTTCTCCTCGGCGCAGGTGAAAACAAGGCCGCCTCGCTTGATCTTCCTCGTAATTTGAATTAACAGCCTTTTCATGAGTTGATCAAGCGGAATATTTGATCCCTGCATTTTTCCTTTTTTTTTAGATCAAACCGAAAAAAAGCCGCGCTGGTTTGTTTCGATAAATCTCGAGGTATAATAAACTCAGAATATCCGAGTGGGCTCTTCTTTAGCCACGCTCTTGTTTGGCCACTTAAAAACGTCCTGTTCTGGAGCCAGTTAGCTCCTCTGCCCCCCCTCGGCGATGGTTGGATAAAAGTTCGGGATGGAGGGGAGACGCTGTCCTTCACCCTGGACTTGGACGCCACTCCGGAGCAGGAGCCCGAGGACCGCGGTGAACTTCTGAGCCGTCGTCGCCGCCACCATTCCGGGCTTTGCCGTCAAATCGCTGCATCTTGTTTATTTCAGAAATAGTGCGGTTAGCGTTTCCATCCCCGGTTGGGATTCCACAGGGGAGGGCTTTCCGTGTGGAGCCTCCGCGTTCTCCCGGTGTCTGCTTGGGGTTCCACCGGGTTCCTCACGCTTTCCAAAAACGTCCAGGAGGTTCATTGGAGACCCGAAGTTGTCCAGAATGACGGTGAATGGGGATTTTTCTCTTTATGCCACACCTTCTCCCTCCCAAGCCTGCGTCAGATAGCGACAGGCTATCAGGCATCAATTTCTTTTCGTCATTTTTTTCGACAAAGCTCGGGGAGCGTCTGTTGTGGAGCAACGCTATTTCTCATTTGGTACAGAAAAACAAACTCTGCGTCGATTTGGGTTAGTTTTTAGACTTCGATACAGATGTGGATGTAGACATGACGCTCCAGGTTCGTCGAAAAATGGCGAAAAAAGCGTTCTAAGGGAACCTTCCCCATCCGTCAGGCTGTTGACGCATCGGGAGTGAGGAGATGTTCCCTGATGAGCGAGTGAATGGCTGCAGGTCACTGCAGGACTTGTGAATCAGTGAAATACTTGCATGTTTCTCGATGATACGTGGACGGGAGGCCGAATAATAACGGATAAGCAGTTTAGTAAAGCAATGAATGAATGAATGGAAGCCGGGGGATCCCCATTGGGTGCAAAGTCAGAGGAAGAAAATAAAATCAATGAAATGTCGACCGCGAGTTGTTGTGCGTGGCTTCGTAACATCTTTTACCACAAACTTGAACACCACACCGGTGACGCCACGATGTCGATGGCAACGACTGAGTCGCACCGCTGCCTCACGCCCTCCAAATGTTCCTCCACCGCGAGTCCAATTCATCGATTAACCGAGACGAGGCCCGGCGGCGGCGGCGGCGGGGAGGAAGGGCTCCTCCCCGCAGTTGGCATCTAGCAAGTCAGTTTATCTGCCTTCATCTGGAAATCCGCCGACGTTGTGGAGATTCGTCAACTCCTGCTAAACTAGCATCCTTCCCGAGCTTTGGCGGCCGCTGCACACACCCCGTCTGTAGCTTCCTGAACCCCGTAGCGCGGCGGCAGCAGCAGGCGAGGAGCTACGAAAGCACGAACCTCCTCAGATGAATGGTCATGGAGCGGCCGTGGAGGCCATCCAAGAAAACCTTCACCAGAACGGTTGAGTTTGCTGAACTGTCCGTCATTGCCTTGATTTGGATTTGGCGCACTGGCATCGAAGTACCACGGAGCT
This sequence comes from Fistularia tabacaria, assembly GCA_901007705.1. Classification (NCBI taxonomy): domain Eukaryota; kingdom Metazoa; phylum Chordata; class Actinopteri; order Syngnathiformes; family Fistulariidae; genus Fistularia; species Fistularia tabacaria. The sequence goes on from CAAKHD010003636.1 coordinate 63,923, forward strand.
TCTCCGGAGCACATCATTTTTATCGAGCCGGCCCATAAATACTTCGTCCACGGCCGACCGATAAACCGCACGTGGCATCGACTGGGGAGAGAAGTTCGTCCTCTACTTTGCAAACATTTTCCTCATTTTCAGCGGCGTCTCTTTCACCGCCCGCCACGACGGCAAACTCCAGAAGGACTGCGGATCAATAACTGGCTCGAAGGACGGAGGTGTTTCGACCCGTAATGAAAGGGGCAGATCCTGCCCGGTTTCCACAATACCTTCTCCTTGTTCCCTGGAAACCAAGGTAACCGGCTCTGTGGGAAGTGATTTCAGTTTGACTTTGAGGGAGGAACTTTATGGCAGCGGAGAGAATCACTGTGATACTTCCTTTTCTTCAGTGGCAGAAAAGAGCAGAGAACTCCCTTCTAAGAACTGTCCAGCTTGAATTCGGTTGCCGAATTCTGGCCCGCTCCAGGGGAACCTTCTCGTTTTCGCATTCCCGCAGGGACCAGGTGTGATGCCAGCGTCTGCGACGGGCACCTTTAGCGTCGCAATCAAAAGCAAACCAGCTTGAAGAAGAAGAAGAGGACATGGACAACAAGGAGGTGGAAGCTACCGCAGTGATGATGTTCTGCATGGCGGGAATGATATCCGTAGACGGTCAGATGGGTTTAAGAGTTTTTACCTTCACCCTGCACTACTTCGCCAGGTGAAGAACGCCGCTGTTAGCTAACTAGAAACCCCTTTGTGGCGTCGCAGGGCAGAAGAGCTCGGACCCGCTCCTCGGTCCTTTCGGTCTATTTCATCGCAAGAAAAAAAGCTGACCGGGGGAGTTTTCAAAAAAAAAGGCGCTCCCCAATCTGCGAGAAGTATCTGGTGTTGGGCGTGACTTATGAGTTCCAGCGATCACCAAGCGTCGACGGAACCGCAAAAAGACGGCGTCTCGGAGCAGGAGCTGCAAGCGAGGTTCTAGTTCCTGTGCTGTCCGAATGCACAAAGAAACGGTCGAATACCCGAGAAGGTTCTAGGAACTGCAGAAAGTTCCTACGGTGCAAAAAGGGGCCACTGACTCCGCCGTGCGAGACGTGCAGTTACTCCCCAAAAAGGTTTCGATGCACCTTCAATCGTGGCAGCGTTTCGGTTGACCCGTTTTTTCGGTCCCTGCTGACACAACCTGCATAGAAAGTCTTTGCATCAAACTCCTTCAAATATTTGTATTCGCCGGCTTCTGCTTCTCCGCGCAATGAGTCGCGTGCCATAAACGCCGCCGTTAAAGCACCCGAGAAGTTAACGACACCCTTTCGCGTTCGTGAACGCACCGCCGAACATCCAAAACATACGTGGAACTTTAAGAGAGCTCGTTTTACGCCCTGATGCCCAAAGATCAACCGGCGTGGACGACGGCTCACGGAAGAAAAACGGCCGGCCGATAATCGGAACGGTTTGCCGGTTTCGAGAAGAGGAGCATTCGAAAGTTGATTCGTGCTGGTGTCGGGTACGTGGTCAGAGGTCACATCCCGCCTCACTTCCCGCGCGTACTTTTCATTGCCACGGTTGTTCGGCAACTCATCCACGAGAGGGCGGTGCGGAGTTCACGTCCAGGTTCTGCTCCAGACAAACGAAGAGGAGCTGCTGATGATGATGGACGTCTTTGCTCCGGCCGTGTCAGACATGGTGTCACGTGGACGGAAAGTTCTTCTCCCCGGACATACCGACGTCCATGTCGTCTTCTTCTCAGTTGCTCTCACCGGTCGTACTTGTGCAAAACTGCCGCCCCGCAGCTTCCGGTGGTACCGCTGAGCTTAGCATTCATTAGCTCACCGAAAAATGCACGCAGAGGTCGGACAGAAGGCGGATTTAACGCTGAGCAAATATTGTCCCGTCACTTGAGGACATCTATAGCACACGCTGGCTCAGGAGAGCTTCCTTAGAGATCCATCCCATCGCCGTGGCCGTCAAGAAGGATCATCAAGGATAAAACAAACAGATTAAAAAAAACAGTTTCTACCCCAGAGCGCTCATCTCACGAAATTCAGCACTTGAACCTTCCACACAGTGCGAAATAAAACCAACCTTTGTTTTACACTTTTTTACTTTTTTCTTTCTACGTATTTATTCATTCTTCTCGATGTTATTTATATTTTTTTTAACTTCATCCTCGAACCCAGAGATGCTGCTATTGTGTTATTGCTGTGTTTCGTCCTGCCTTTTAAGGTTTTTTGAGTCTTACTTTCATTGCTCTGAAGCTGAGAGCTGCTCTCTCCGAATTGCGTTGCAGTCTGTGGAATCTTGAATCCTTGAATCTTTGAATATGAGGCCTTACTTGGGTGACGAGGCTGCGAGGCGGCGATGAAGGACATTAACCGGGTTACGGTTTAAGAAGTATATTTTGTACCCCCATCAAGGCGGCTGATTTATTTATTTATCTATTAATCCTGATTTTTCTGCAAGAAACTGCCGGACTCATTCACATGGAGGAATTTTTCACTTAAAAAGCCGTAAGAAAGGAGGATTTTAGCAAATATATACATTTAAAAACTTTTTTTTTTTTTTTTTTTTTTTTAAACATCAAGAAATGTTTCCAGCTGTGGTTCAAATTGAGTTACTTTTGTGATTTTTTTTTTTTCCAAATGAATCCATTTCTTCTCCACCTTGAAAAAGCCATTGATTCGGGTTTACTTTGTTTGCCCCGATCAGATGTGGACGAGGGATTTGCATCCCTTCCAGAGGAAGCTCGGGTTACATTTCAAGAGGAAGGACGATGTTCTCGTCAAGAGCGGAACCACTTGTTATTCCAGCTGATAAATAAAGAGGTGACGAGTGAAACGGACCTTGAATGTTTGCGCCCCCCCCGCCTCCCTCTCGCCGCTCCGCCCCAAACTCCGGGTCACCAAATCCACGTCAGCCGGGTCCGTGTGTGTGTACCAGATGGTCCTGTGCAAGAACTCTGAATTATTCAAGCATCCCACAGCAGCTTGAAGCCGTCGTGCGCGAGACGGCCCGCGCCGGGTTACGCAAGTACCGCATCCCGATTCCTCTAATGCACAATTCAGACGCGGCGTGCAAGCTACCCGGGCGACGGCGCGATTTCCCCGCCATACCGGGCCCTGAGTGTGTTACACTCTCACTAAAAGGGATAGGACTAATAAATTATTCACCTGATCCAGCTTTTATGTGTAAATGCAGGCTTACAGTGGCGCTGCCGTCTATAAACTCACCGGGCGGCATTTTAATAGATCCACGGCGCGAGCGTTTTCGTTTTTCCGCCGTTCTCTAACGCGCGGCGTCGAGTCGCGGAGCGTCGAGCACAATTACGGGAAACGACCGGAGTTGCAGCAGAATATGTGAAAAGCCATAAACCAAAACATTTTCATAAATCTTCCCGGAAGACATCATGTGAGTCCTCAGACGTTTAATGTGCTACAATTACCATATTGGCCATTAGTGATATTAGAGTGAAGCTTTACTGATGGCAGGGATCATGATTGGAGTCATAATTTAGCCGGATAACTCCTGTCTCTTTAACAGAACCATTGACACTGTGAATACCGGCCATTACCAAATACCGCCGTATAATATATCACCGCATTAGCGATGATATACCTTCCACATTTCACTCTCCCCTCGCATCCACCTCATTTGCTTAGCGCCGAAACAACTTTGTCAAGGTTGCGGCGATCCGACGGGGCCGGCGGGATAACCCGCTCCCGACATGCAGCCCCGCGCTTGGAATTCGCAGAGTTTTTTTTCGAGAGTTTGCCTCCTTCTCCTCTTCCGAGAGTTCACGTAATTAGATAGGAGGGTACTCATGTGAAATGGGGTAATAGCGCGCCTTAAGTGAATGGGCTTCTCCGCGCGCTGACGTCGTGCCGCACGGCGGGGGGGGGCGCTCTGAAGAAGCCGTCCAATTTCCGGCGGAGGCTTTTTTGGAAAGACAGGCTGTTGTCTTTCTACTTGATAAATATAATATCCATAAAAACAACGCGTCGGAAGTAAATTCGGCCACTCCGAGGTCCTCGATCCGTAACTGGCTGAGGTCACAGTCGGCGTCCGCCAACCGCATCAGGCTAATGGACGCTTTGCGCTCGAAAAACATTCGCGATGCGAGGAAAGCTTGGAAATCCTACGGAAATTCCAGTGCAAGATTGAGCGGGAGGTGCGGAACTGGAGTGACCCTCCCAGTGGTCTCCAACAGACAGGAAGTGGAAAGAGCCGCGAATAAGTGCTCGGTGTGAGTAAAACCAAAGGTTAAAGCCGCCTCTCGCCCGATGACCGCGGTTCTCTGGATCCTCCTCTCTTCATCTCCTCTCTCACGACCTTCATACATCTTCTCTCTGGTCTTCATCCAGACGTCCAATTCCAACATCCGTGTTCCAATATATTCCCTCGCCCTCCTCTGTCCATGACACAACCATCTCTGACCTTCTCTCCAAAACATCTACCATGTCATTCCTGATCCTCTCCATCCTGGTCACTCCCAAAGAGAACCTCCATATCTTCATCTCTGCCACTTCCAGCTCTGCCTCCTGTCTTTTCTCCAAACCATCCATCATCTCTGCTCTCACCACTGTCTCCTCCACCTTTCCTTTCCTTCTGGCTGATGTTCTTCTATCTCATAGAACCCCTGACACTTTTCTCCACCCATTCCAACCTGCTTGAACCCGTTTCTTCACCCCTTCTCCACACTCTCCGTTGCTCTGGACTGTTGACCCTAAGTACTCGAACTCCTCCACCTTCTTGATCTCCACTCCCTGCAGCCTCAGCGTTCCACCTGGGTTCCTCTCATTCACACACATATATTCTTGTCTTCATTCTTCCCCCCTTCCAGAGAAAACCTTCACCTCTCCAGATGTTCCGCCACCTGTTCCCTGCTCTCACTACAGATCACAATATCATCTGCAAACATCAAGGTTCCATGAAGATTCCTGTTCAACCTCATCTGTCAGCCTGTGCATCACCACTGCAAACAAGAAGGGGCTCAGAGCTGCTCCCTGATGAAGGTCCGCCTCCACCTTGAACTTGACTGGATATCTAGTTGTGTGGTTTGAGGATGTAATTGTGAACTGTTCACATGGACCAATTTTTGTTTCCATTCTTTCATTCATTCGTGTATCCTGTACGCTGAAACCTATCCCAGCTTTCAGTGGGCGGGAGTCACCCTGGCCTGGTCGCCAGTCAATCACAGAGCCTCTTAAAGAGACATTGCAACCCTCTCATCCCACGTCCGGACCAATGAGGGTCTCCGATGAGCCTCCTGCATGTTTTTGGACCGTGGAAGAAACCAGGAGGAACCCCCTTTTACCATTCACTCATTCATTCTCTGTGCTGGTTATCCTGCAGTCAAGGTCGTGGAGGGGCTTTGAATGAAGAGATGTTCTGCCATTCACCCTGTCATTCATACATGTAGAGTTTGAAAAAGAAAAACCACGCACATCCACTGCCCAGTCAGGCACGGGTGCTGGATCAAAAGTATCGACTGAATAACGGTCCGAAACTAAAAATCCGCGCACCAAGAGTGCTCCAAAAATGAAAAAAATGTATTTGACAGAGGACAGGGTTTTTTCTTTAGGTTTTAAAACAAAGAACTTTTTTTTTTTCTGTTCTCTATGTAAAATTAATCATTTTCATTTTTGGAGCACTCTCGGTGTGCAGATTTTTAGTTTCGAACCGTTATTCATTGATACATTTAGACTCATTCAGCCATGAACTTCTATTCACACGTGTGGACATTTAGGGTCTCCCGTGAACCTCCTGCATGTTTTTTGGACTGTGGGAGGAACCCGGAGAACCTGAAGAAACCCCACGCAGATACAGGGAGGACATGAAGACCCAACTCCCTGCTAGAACCCATCCTTGGACCTCCTCGCTGTGAGTTCTCTCAGATTAGAATTAGCATGTCTGCGGTTACATCAGGGAGGCTGAACGTATTCCCCGAAGAAAGGGGTTTCATCCGAAGCCCGTTCACCTGAGAACCCCGACTTGAATGCCAGTGGAGGTGGATTTACACCATCTGCACGTCCGTCCGAAGACCCCCGTTGGCTTCCTGGATAGAGCCGTCTTGACACGTTAGCTACCGACGCCGACAGCGTGTTTGCTCCTGTGGCAGTAGCTTCATTACTGAAGGGTCACTGTTTAATGGTCACTCTGCGGTCCGACCTCATTACCAGTTTCATCTCGCTTTGTCGCTCGTCTCCATATTTCCTTTTTTTTTTCGCATTTTAAGGGGCCACTGAAGCCCTATTAATACATCTTCATCAGCTGCAGGTGGACCTCATGCATGTGTGGGCCATTTCGCCGTGTCGCGCAGCAATTATGGTTTAATGCCGCCACGTGTACCTCAAAGAACGTCAATATTGAAGAAGAAATGGAGCAGACTGTTTGGGAATTATAGCTAATGAATAATACATTTGCTGAATTAGTCGGGTGTCAATAGGTCGGACCAGAGAAATGTTTGTTCTGGAGAGACCACGTCTTCTGTGTACCAATAACGAAACAGTACTTTATATGTAGATAAAAATAAAATATTCATGGAAGGCACCTCATTAAACCCAAGTATGAGTTAAATATGGGTCTTTTTAGCCACCCATCAGTCGCTAGCTATCACTTGTACTTATTCTTGCTGCCAAAACAAAATAAATCCAAGACTTTGTCATGTAACTCGAACACATTTTACACAAATGCCACCTTCAAAAACGCGAAAAGCGAAAAAGAAAGCGATACCCCTTTCGTTCCTTTTACGGACCGGAGAGCAGTGATGCTAGCAAGCAACGGTGGAAGGAAATCTAGCTAGCTCATCCTGACCTAAAAGATGAAAAAAGCAAATAAAGAATGCAATTTTAAATCAATAAACATGACGGTGAAGCGGAAACAGGTAGAAAAGAAGGGAGCGGATACATTAGCAATACATTAGCATTAGCGATAATTAAGACTTTAAAAATCCACAGCCCAAATTCTAAAAAAAGAGAAAATCATCTGGACCATTTCTGATCAATTCAGGATAAATCTTTTTTTTTTCCATCTTTAGATTTAGATTGAATAAACATTCGCTGTCACGCTGCCGATGAACGACCCGTCCATTTAAATAGAATCAAATAACTTCAAGCCACTCCATAACGACTTCTTTCTCTTTCTCAGGGTGTCCAAGAGCTCTTGCGTGATTGGTCAGAAATTTGTAATGGCCGCAGGTCCACGCTCACACGAAATGCTTTTCTGATGAAATCTCACGGCCAGAGAGAACGTCGTCATCGTCGTCATAGTCGTTGTTCCCGCAGCTTCTCGCAGAGGACTAAAGAAAACATCTTCTCCACATGTCGGAAGACGGTTTCTGCCGGCGTCAGATCTGGCAGGAAGAGACCGAGACGACCGAATAGAAATGACATTTATAAAAGGCCTCTCTTTCTCCATTTTCTCCATTTCTGTGTCAACTACAATTAACCCTCATTGCAAATAACGGAAAATATATTTCGTGCATTCAGCCTGAATGAAACCTGGCTTCACTTCACCTCTTCACCGCTGGAGTTTTCTTCCCTTTTACAGGCAAGTGAGCACGTTTTCCTGTGAGGTTAGTTTTAAAGATTTGTGCTGCGGTATTTGTGGGTGCACAACACGAGCAAACAAGACCCTACAGGAGAAAGATGTTTCACTTTTGCTTACACGAAGGCCAAAATACTTGTATCACTCTTAGTATTGCAAACGGCGTTCGTACCTCTGGTACGACTCGTTTTGTTTTTCTTTCAGCTTCACGGGTCACGGCGGCGTTTCCCGGGCGTTCTCCTGCTGTTGCCGACCGTACATTTAACAAGACCGATCACCGAAGCTGAAATCGACATTCAGAAGGCGATCGCCGGAGCGAGGCAAGGGCAGGGGGACTGGCGGCTAGGCTAACGCCATGTGGGCGCAGACAGGAGCGAGGCCGGGGGCGGCGCCGGCCGGCTGAATACCGGTCAAGTTTCTCTGAGAATAGACGGAGAAAAAAAACGCAGAGAGGGGATTTCAAGGAATACCTCCCTTGTGCTACGGGATCCAGAACGCGGCGCCGCGGTAACAACGTACGAATCTGCGGAAGGAAGATTGAGTGAAACAGCGGCGAAGTGTTTGGTTCCTTATCCCAGTTGCGCGTCAGGCGGCCTGAGATGCAGCTTGCACGTGGGTGCGGTTTACCTCTGTTTCCCGAACATCTACAAAATCAAAGATCATTTCCAAAACCTTCGCAGCTGAGGAAAATTATTTCGTAACTGATTATTTTGCGCTTTGCACTGTTGCCATTTTTGCACGGTTACATTAAAATCCATCATGCTGCTTCTGTAGTATAATCTGACTTCTTTATGCATTTAAATCCACTTCATTTTCTCCCCTGCTATTTTTTTCCTATTACTTCATATTTTTTTGCACTAAACTGTAGAGCAAACCGCTGCTACTCTTAATATTCAGATTGCATATATTTATACATTTCAGGTTTTTATGCTGTTAAATATCTACCATTCTTTCACCTCAGTACCGGTAGACCGTTTCTGCGTGCACTTTATACTCTAGAGTGGGAGTGTGAAACTCAAATCCACAGTGGGCCAAAAATTCGAAACTGGGACAAAGTCGCGGGCCAGCATTTATATTTATTGAAATAAAAAAATCTTCCTCCAGATGCAACAATGTACCTTTTCATCTGGACCCAAACAAGTTTAGCTTCAAATCTGATTATGGAACAAGCAGAGCTAAACACAATCCAACATATAACTTCACATTGCACACGTGCAAAATGGAAATCCAAATTAAAAAACACATCAATGGCATTCATTTCTTAAATCAATATTTAAAAAAAAAATAAAGTATCATTATACTGTCCAATAATTTGGTGTTTGGTTTTATGGTTGCAGCAACATTGGCTCCACATACAAGACAAACAGGTGTGTCTTTTCCATATAGAAACAGATATTCTGCCTCCCGTTTGTCTGGAAAGCTCCTGTTTTCTGCCTTTCTTTTCGCCATGTTTGTGAGGGTTAGCACGCTGCCGGTATTAGCATAAGGTCGCTATGACTGCTGTCAGCAGAGGAGAGGGCGTTTATGGGTCCTTTCGTAATTTTCGCGGCAAAACACCAGCTGAGCGTCCTGGGATTTGTAGTATTAGCGGTCCATGTGCTGTAGGCTAGAATAGCGGCGGGCCAGCGCTAATTGTCACTGGATGTTGCTTCACGAGCTAAATGTGATTCCACTGCGGGCCAGAGTTTGACACCAATGGTCTGAAGTCTAATGTTTGTTTATTGTGCACTTTACTGTCAATGTGCAGCCGCACGCCAAGCGCGACACCAGAGAGCATCATGGTCTATGTCTGCATGGAGATCGAGAAAGGCACAAGGAGGGTTGGTGTCGGCTGATATCTCGGCGTCCGTCCCCTCCGGTCTTGACCGACCAAAGTGGTGCTCGCTTTTAGCGATCCGCGGACACTCGACCTCGGGACTCGAGGACCTTCTCACCCGCAACCCCACCGTCCCCGGCCTCCCCTCAACGCCGTTCTCCTGCCGCACCCCCAGGCTGCTCCGTGTCAGGCTGATGAGTCCTGTGTGTGTCAGCGCTCTTTACGGTGTCCCTGAAGTGCGGCGGTGCTCAGAACAGTCAAATTATAACCCCTCCGATGGAGGGAAATGAAATCGTATGTTCTGTGTTCACATAGTTCCACCAGCTCGGCGAGGGCACGCGCCCCTCCGCTCACGCCGTTAACCCCTCGCAGGCGAGGTCGATGTCCCGTCATTTCGTCCGCGTCATGCCGATTACGTGAAAAGCGGCGCCCTTTTGCTCGCGGCGGCTGCACACGAGCACCTCCTCATCGCCGCCTCTTCATGCAAAATTGCTGGACCTCTTTGCACGGCGAGGTCTCCTTCAGAACTCGTCGCCTCTCCGGCCGGGCTTTTTCCAGGGAGGTGCTCACGCTTCAAACCTCGCTGGGTCTGATTGGTTTCGCGCTAATGCGACGAAATGAGCGACACTTCGAGACCCCGAGAGCCGAAGCGCAAACTGTCGAAAAAGGTGAAAAACTTCCCGAAAGGCGCTTCCGTGCAACACGCGATCAGAATGCCGAGAATTCCCAGAGAAGCTGGAGATAACAGGGTTTGATAGATATCAGAGTGCATTTAAAGAGCTCCTCGACTTTCGGCTCAAAGCACTTTCACAATTCTGCCCTTAACCTTATGCTAAGTGTTACTGATAGCGTACCCCCCCCCCCCCAACCCGAGGGGGATTTCCACAAGGTTGGAGCAATGAGCCATGCGGGAGAGCTTCCACACAAGCCGGCGCCGGCGATGTTATGATGCATGCAAAAGACTGCAGCCTCAGGCTCGTGATAGAACATCAATAGCGCGCAGAGGTGAAGATGTGGAGAATCTCTTTGGGGGCGGGAAGGACGGATAGGATCAGAAGGTACGGCGCACGTTAGATGTTCTGGGGATAAACTCCGACTCAGATGGTTTCGGACAGAGGAGGGACGGTGGAGATCCGGATAGAAGGAGGCTGAGGATGGACTTGCCCGGCAGGAGGTTGAGAAGAGATTTAGAGAAGAAGCGACTGAGGACAGGAAGTGAGATGGTGATGGTGTGAGAGAAGAGGATGCAGAGGAGAGGGTCAGATGGAGGGAGATGATTGGTTGCGCTGAGCCCGATGGAGGAGAAGAGGTGTTTCCACAGTGTGTTATGTAGTAGTTGACTAGCGTAGCTGCCTCGCGCCGGTAACCTCTCCTTGTACATCCATATCTCCACAACACAGAGCAGCTGCCGTCAAACCCCCAGACAGGACATGACAATTTTCTTCTACGTGCCATTTTTATCAACGTCATGTCAGGTGGAAACAGAACCCTGAGAACCAAGTGACCAAGACAGTGCGGTTTGGGTTTTTTTTTCAGGTAATATAGAAAAGAAAACATACGTTCTAAACCAGGGACGTCAAAGTCAAATCCACAGAGGGGCCAAAATTCCAAACTGGGACAAAGTCGCGGGCCAACATTGATATTCATTGAAAATAAATCTTCCTCCGGATAAAACAATGAACCTTTTCATCTGGACTCAAACAAGTTTAGCTTCAAAACTGAATACGGAACAAGCAAAGCTTAACACTATACAATATATAACTTCGTATTGCACACGTGCAAAATCGAAATACAAATTAAAAAAACACATCAATGGCATTCATTTCTTCAACAAATATTAAAACAAAAATCGTATGCCTCTTTTTATTTGCAGCCTTCTGAATTCAATTTCAACAGTCACCTTTTTCCACAGGCTAACAATAAACGTAAAAACAAAATTAACTGTTTTCTGCCTTTCTTTTCGCCATTTTTGGGAGGGTTAGCACAGTGGAAGGATTACCATAAGGTGGTTATGACTACTGTCAACAGACGAGAGGGCGTTTATGGGTCCGGTCGTGATTTTCGCACCAAAACGCCAGCAGAGCATCCTGGGATTTGTAGCATTAGCGCTCCATGCGCTGTAGGCTAGAATGACACCTATTATCTATACCATGAATCTGAGGTTCCAGAGGAAACCCTCAATGGTTGGGCTGAAACAAACTTTAGAAAAGCCCAGCACTCGTTCCTCTCACTAGGAGTTGCACCAGATGTAAAGTAGTGAACGAAGCAAAGCCTTGTTTAATTTACAACGCCTAACCTTGAGCGTCTATTGCAGGGGCGCCAACACTGATTTGGCTGGCTTTTAAAATGACCGAGTCAAAATGATCTCACAACAATGAGAACGCTGCATGAACATGTACGGCACGATACAGCTCAGGCGGTTTGTTTTTACTCCGGTGGTGTTTGCACTGAATCATCAGTCACGGCTGATCTCAGGCTGGATGTACGGAATGTCAATCAAATGCCAAGTGGGGATGGATGATCGGCTAACGGCTGTTCTTTTTGACTTTAACTGCGATCGACCGGTGAATCACGATCGACGCGTTGGACGTCCCTGGTCTATTCCACTAATAAAGGCGTAGCCACGTCCAATTTTCCAACAGGTGATTCAACAGCAGCCTCGGCCCTTCGAGGTACCTCTGGAAAGTCAGTCCAATATTCAGAGGCCTTGAGGCACCGGCCGAACTCCCCTGATGGAAAAATAAAAAAATCCAAGAGGAAAAAAAACACAACTCTGCATGTGACTGGAGGGGCATTTGCTCATTATGAGCGGGATGTCATTTTGATTTATGGATGTCAAACAGGCATTAATAAGTCGAGGGCCTTTTGTGAATCCGAGTCGCCGAGATACCGTCTCCCGTCCGTGTTCCTCGGAAGGGGATTTCAGTTCGGCTTTAATAACATGCATGGCTGGGCAGGCGTTTTACGAGCCCCGAGTTTGTTGCTATGACTTTTCATTTCCCCTCTTAGCCCGCTATTAGCGAGCAATCAATAGCCAATTCCTCTTTTTTTTTTTTTTTTTGGTTATTTAGAAAATAAAAAGGTTCAGATGTCATTGAAATTCTCAGACGTTTCCATCCATCCAGGTTCCTCACGGGCTGGACGTCCATTTCTGACAAGACGGGGAAGCCAATAAAAAAGACGTGCTCGATAAGTTAATGATTTCCCATTTTCTCCCGCTCGTACCTCCATTATTAGTCTGACCGGTATCGGTGCGAAAAGAAAAAGAAAAAAGAAAAAAAAAAATTATCTTCCTTCACTTAGAGGGGGACATTAGTATGATTGATTTCAACGCCGACTGGAGGAAGCTGTCCGACGGCGGCGGGAGGAAGAGTCCAATCAATCCAGCGTGACGTGGATTTGTGCGAGGGTGCGACAGGCGCAGGTGTGAAACGACCCTCTCCCTTCGCACCGGCGCCGCGACGACACCGGCCTCGGCTCAGACACTCGGGGACGTCATCCGGTACTTCAGCCCGCCGCTCGCCCGGCGCTGGCTGGCATACGGAGAAAATCAATTAACAGCCGGCGAAATATGAATGCTGATCGAGAACCCGGTCGAACGGAAGCGGATAAGTGCCTCCCACGGACCGCTGCTAAACTGCCAATTATCCGACACGACAGGTGAAATGTAGCTAGGTTTTCTTTTATGGTCCAGAAAAATGGTTGAAGCCATTTCCTGACTCTTCCTGCACTAATCTTGGATCCCATTGAATTGTTTCATCAATGGGCTCCGGATAGTCCTTCCTCAAGGCTGTTATTGAACGGCGGCAGGAGCGGCGAAGCCCGCCTGGGATGCGGCCGTGTATTTGGTTGTATTATCGACCTCTGTAAATCAAACTGTGTTCTGTAAACATCCCTGCCTCCGCTTTGTGTTTTTAGATGCGGCGCCTAAAAAAAAAAAAAAAAAAATTAGAGCGGTTTGACTTCTGCAGTAAAATTAATTTACGGTCCACTATTTATCACGGTCAGCAGAACCCTCGCAAAGATCGGCATCTGCGCTGGGAAAACGCACAGCCACTATATTACCAGCAAGACGGCCGAGTCGGAGTAGAGCTCAAAAACGGCCGCGTACTGGATAGCACTGATAGCACTGATAGCACTGATAGCACTGATAGCACTGATAGCACTGATAGCGCTGATAGCACTGATAGCACTGATAGCACTGATAGCACTGATAGCACTGATAGCACGGCTAGCACGTGTGAATTGACAAGATGCCGTCCAACCCCACACACATCTGGCGAAGACAACGTCTGACAAAGGAAGGTTAACGACTGTGGTGCGAATTGTGTGTGTTTGTGTGTGTGTGTGTGTGTGTGTGTGTGCAGCTCGGTCGTCTGGGACGAGGTGCCTTCCGACGCCTCGCCCGCCACCTGCTTGCAACCCTCATGCTCGCCGCCATCGCCGCCGGCGAGCCCTGGAGGTTAACAGGTGAGCGGCCTCACCCTCGCCGAGGCGCCTGCCGGGTTAAGCAGGTGCCTGCGGCCCCAAGCAAACCTGGCAGGAGATGTTGGAGTTGCAGCCCGGCGCTCATCAGCCATCCCCCTGCTCGCTGCCGGTGAGAGTCTGAGAAACAAAAGCTAGCGTAGCACACCCTGAGGAGGAAGGGAAAAGCGATGCCCCATGGGTGGGCTGGTGTAGACTGAGGCATTGGCAGCTCCCGAGCTTGGAGATGGACTATATCCCCACAAGTTGAAGACACCGTGTTGGTCCTGGTGCTGTAGGTGGCGGTGACACGAGCAGCTTCCTGACTTTGACGGAGCCCATGGAGGGCCTTCTTTCAGAAAGTCAACATGAGATTCTTACCCAAATGCTGTCGCTCCTCTGACTTATTTGCCATTTGTTGACGAAATGGTCCGACTCCCGGCACATCCCGTCACCGAAGTCGCTCCCGACGGGCTGTAAGCGCCTTGCGTGGCCGCTCTGCCACGGCACCTCCTGTTGGAGCCTTTCCTCAATTCACCAAACATTTCCATCGCAAGGTCAGGAGAGCATGTGTCAACTTGCAAGCGAGCAAACGAAGATACCGATCACTTTATCTCCGAACTTTTTACGATACGAAGCGCGATCCGAGCATTTTCATCCTTGAAATACATCTTCTGAATTGGCGCCGCTCGTTGCTCTCGTCTTGAAGGACGCCTCGTAGCTTCCGCCTTCCCTCGGCCACTTTGTCCGGGTAGTTGGTACATTACTCAGATCTCCTTTTCAAATCGTAATCATGGAAAACTTGTTTAAGATACAGGAAAAAATTTTTAAAAAGAAATAAAAAATAATTTAAAAAAAATCAACGTACCAACCCATCCTGGAACAAATTAAATTCATATCTTAAGGGACCACGTTAGAATTTGAAGATGAATTTTTTTTAAAAATGTGTACTAGTTGGGGATTTGGAGGAGTCACTCAGAAAGCACACACTGCCAGGACTCCGACACATGGATGAAGGGAATTCATCAATCGCTACAAGACATTGCCTGCTAAATTCTCAGCAAAGTGATCAGGGCCTTGAATAGATAATCAAGTAATCAATGAATTCATTTGTTATATCTGCACTTGCTGCTTTTTTGCACTTTTGGTTGGATGCTAAACTGCAGTTCGCTGCACTGTACTTGTGCATGTGTAATGAAAATAAAGTTGAATCTAATCTAAACGCCAATCCTATCGATCTAGCTGGGAGAAAAAAAAAAACAAAAAACATGTGCAGATAAAGTACCGAGGCTTCCGTCGACGGATCTGGAATCCTTGAGGGAGCAGCAGATCGGGCCTCCGCCGCCCGGCTCGGCCCAGCATCAACCAAAACAACCAAATAATTGCATCTTACATCCTCGCAGAGAAGCTGCAGTTTTGATAAAGCATCTCAATACCTTTTGAAATGCATTCTGCTGAGCTAATGAAATGGAGAAACAGGATCCCTCTGCGGCGGCTGACAGTCAGGAGCGGAGGGACGGCGCCCGGCCGGTCACCCGTCCCGGCGCCGGGACCGGTGAACTGCCGACCCGGCGAGCCGCGATGGACCTTCGACCCCGGACGCCGCAGTTCCGAGAGCCCCCGCAACCATTTCAAACTTGCTGAGCCGTCATTTCTGCGGCAATGTTATGAAAGCCTTAATAAATCAAGCGATTAAGAGAAACATATCTGTCATGTTCATTTAATAGCGTATTGGACAGTGTTAGGGTTTGACACGGGTGTCATAACATGAATTGATGAAGCCGGAACACATTCAGGCAACTGATGGGATTTCATTCAATTTCTTTCCCCCAGATCAGCGTTCAAAGGGCTAAATAATGTGCGAGGACCAGTCGCTGAGATTATGTATTTTTAGTCATCTCTCAAGTGGACTGATTTAAAGCCCGCTCATCCTCGCTCGCCGAGCGTGACGGATAATTAACGTGATAGATTCGCAGACAAGCGGCGGATATAGCCCGGTGGAACGCGGCGCCGAGTCTGAGCAAGACTGATCCGAAGACAACTGAGACGCCGTGGAAAAACCGCCCCGTCGCTCTCTTTTGGTCGTTTCCCGTCTGTGAGGTTTATTTCACGAATGGCGCGGCGTCGAGCCCCGACGAAGTTTCCGCCTGAAACCGGGATTATTCTTTCGCCGGAATGTCGGCGCGGTCTCGATGGCGGGAAACCCATGAGGAGGAGCAGCTGCTGGAGAATAAAAACACGCTCTCAGAATCATTTGATGAATAGCTCCTGCTATTTGAATAATAATAAACAACAACAAGTCATAATTCGGTGTTATATCCTCCTAAAGATAGAAATAAACAAATAAATGTACTTTGTATATGTGTGTGTGATTATATATGGATATATTTTGACGAACAAACATTATTTCCTTATGATTTATGTCACAATTAAGTGTAATTTATTGCTACAATAGGAAAAACAAAACAAAATATGGGTATTCTGTTATATACAGCGGCGCCTTAAGATTCGATTTGAATTGGTTCCAGCAGTGGGTTCGTATGTTGATTTTTTTAATGAATTAATGAATTTTCACTATTTAAAATAACAGAAAAAAAATGAATTTGTTCCAGCGCCCCCCCCCCCAAAAAAAAAACCCTCACAAAATAGGGATATTTATGTGGAAAAACCCTGAAAAAGAAGGATATGAATTGTGTACGGGACATCAAATAGAAAAAAAATCATGGTTGTGATAAACTTCTAGTTTTGTAACCTGAATCCTTAGCTCAGACGCAGCTGATGATTAAATTAAAATCAACATTACGGTAAGGGATGCTGGATGCCAGTTCAGAAGATGTGGTGGCGTCATGAAGCGTGCTGGAGTTGTGGGAATTTTGTGAATTTCGATTTTTCCCTCTCGTATTTGTATCAGGAATTTTTTTTCTGTATTTCAAGGATAAAATTTGCTCAAATCACGCTTCATATCTTAAAAACTCACTCGTCGACATGCCCACCGAGCCTCTTCACTCAGCCCAGCATCCTCCCCCTCAACCCTCTCCACGGTCCACTGGAACCGAGCGGGCCTCTCCGAGGACAGTTGAGACAGTTGCCACGACAACGTTCGGTTGTGTTCCACGTGCAGACGGCGACGTTTGGAGCGCGATCTCCTTGCAGATCACACCGAAGGAAGCAGCAGAAGCGCTGCGGTACACATGCCAGGCCAGTAGTTGGTGCAGTTCCATCGGTCCATCACAAGGCCACATATGGAGACCGGAACCTTCTTGCTGCGGCCTCCACTCATCTGGCGCTTTCTAAGTGCTTTACGCTCGGGTGCGTTCACCCGCTCACACGCCGACGGTGGCGGAGCCGCCATGCAAGGCGCTAAGCGGACCATCTGGAGCAACCCGGGCTTCTGTGTCTTGCCCAAGGACACTTTGGCCCGCAGACAGGGGGAGCCGGGAAGAGAACGACACACAGCGTCATCCGAGTCTCAACAAAATCTCCGCGAGGCCCGAGTTTTTACTGCGTCGACTGGAAAGATGCTAATCGACAAAGAGCCCGAAAAACCAAAATAGCCCGACGGAGGAAAATATGGCCTCCCGGGTTGTCATCACCTCGATGGTGGCCACTAAAGTCCCCCCCCCCCCCCCCCCCCCCCCCCCCCCCCCCCCCCCCCCCCCCCCCCCCCCAGCACCGCCCACCCCCCCCCCCCCCCCCCCCCCCCCGCGCAGCCCCCCCCAACCGCCCCGAGCCCGC
>CAAKHD010003639.1:0-15049 GCA_901007705.1 Fistularia tabacaria
ACGCAGACATCTGTCCGGAGCAGCATGACTCTGCAGAAGTTTCGCCACACACACACACACTTCCTCAGATCTGCTGTGCCAAAGTCCGGTGTTGTGTGTGTGTGTGTGTGTGTGTGTGTGTGTGTGTGTGTGTGTGTGTGTGTGTGTGTGTGTGTGTTTTATTCAACTTGTTATGATTCTCCAACACGTTTTTTTTCTAAATGTGTGTGTTGTGAAGTCCGTGATGTTTCCTTCAGGGCCTCCACGGGCCGCCAGCCGGAATCCACCGTAACCTCAGTGACCTAAAGTGTCTCGTGTTCTAGTCAACGCAGGAAGTGATATTTCCCGCAGTAGTCGGAGACAGTCGTCCGCTCGATCGCGTTTCCCGACCCCGAGGGAGCGTTTGACTAAAATGATGGACTCGCGGAATTCGAGTTAATGGGTTGATTTAATCAAATGGGAGGGTTTGAGAAGGTCGAACTGACCGCTCGTTGTTCTCAGCCTGGCAGGAGGTGGTGCAGCAGCAGCCGGAGCAGAAACAGGAGCTGGAGCTTGAGCAGAAACTGGAGCAGGGCGCCGACCGGCGAGCCGTCCACTACAGAGACAACACCCCCGGCCCTCACATGGAGGGTGAGTTCGGCTCCCCGTCCTCGCTGCTAACTGCCCCTGCCGCATTTGGCCGGGATGGAACGGCGTGGAGACACCGAGATCTCTGGGTTGTGAACATCAGGAGCGGCGTGGCGCAGGGGGTTCGAGCGGTCGTCCTTGGAAGCGAACGTTCCCGGTTCGATTCACCAGTTGCTCTTATCGAGACGTTGAACTCCTCTCTGCTCCCCTGGCGCTGTTCCTGAGCTGCTTTCTGCTCACGATGCGTCCATGATGGCGTCACATTTCACTGATGCGCTGTGCTCTATGTAGAGCTGTAAGCGACAAGAAAGGCGTTTCTCTTCTTTGTCAGGCGATCAGAGATGTTTGAGAAGGCATGATTTTTACACCAGCCGGCGTCAAGTAGGCAGTCCGTGTTTGTTTTGAGCCTTTGAAACAGGAAATTCTTGAAATGCGGCGTTCGCTTGGCGTGTCTGTTGTCACCGTGTCGGTCCGAACGCCAAATAATCCTCCGACTGAAGCCACCAAAGCAGAGGACTTGGTTTCTATGACGTTATTACGGAGGACTGAACTATTGCTAACCTTCCCAATGGGCTCATTTTCAATTATTGACTATTTCCCAGTGTACTGATCGATGATCATGGCGCGTTGTTTCTTTTCTTCCCGTTTTCCTCTCCCAGCCTTCGTGCCCATCGATCTGGACGAGTGGTGGGCCCAGCGCTTCCTGGCCAACATCGATAAGCACTCCTGACGTCCGTGGGTCCCGCTGGAGGCGTGAGGCGGGATGTCCGCGCCGCCGAGACGACCCCCTCCCCAACCCTCCGGGGGCGGCGGGAGTGCGTGAGGGCCTTCAGGGCCCCGCCGTGGTCGATGGGACGCTCAGACCCTCCAAACCACAGCTCGCCATTTTACTTGAACTCCGGCCTTTTACCTCCAAACGTTCCCGCGCTGAGCTCACCGGGACGTCGGACTTGAGGTTTCTCCCATGTTGCTTTTTGAAATCCAGTAAAAGATGTATTTTCAAGCCCTTGTTTTGTCAGCTGTTTTAATCGTCACGAGCTAGCGGGCCGCACCGCTCGCCGCCATGACAGGGACAGTAACTCCGCTAAGAGTACGGGAGGTGGACTGTGTATTTATAACTGCTGCCCAGATGCCACCGCTCCTCACATTGGAGTAAAAGATTGTCACGTGCAGACCCATCAATCTACCCTGAGTTAACTGTTACCATAGTAACTGCTGTGCATATTAACGCTAACATAGCCCTTAGCCATCCGCACAATGCCACGAGGCTTCCAACAGAACACGTATCCAGAAGCAGCCCGTGTTTTTGTAGGGGACCTCAACCGTGTTGAGGTGAAGGTCCCATCAACATGTTAAATGTGCCACCAGAGGAGAAATACTCTGGATGAAGACTCTGCCGTCATCAAGCACAGCAACGCTCTCTTGATGCCTGCATACACCACCCTGAAGAAAAAGACCCCCATAACAAAAACTGTAAAAAGAACTGGCCTGATGGGGCCTCTCAGCAGCTGCAGGACTGTTTTGAAAACACCAACTGGGACATTGGTCCACAGCGTCCTCAGAGACCCCCCGGGAAACTGACGGTTGCCCAGGGGGGTTGTTTTGGGACTTGCAAAAACACAAACAGATTGAAGAACAGTTTTCAGCCCAGCGCTGTCATTGCATCGAATCCCGCACAACCCTGAACGCTTGAGCACTTATTTATCTATTCTTTTAGCCCTTGTCTTATACTTTGAACACCATGAATTTTGATTTTTAAGTTGCGGTTCTTCATCGCTACGGCAACATCTTTATAAAGGCGTTAATCCTCAATTCATACATTTAATATAGAAATGTGAAACAAATCAGGTTTTTCATTGTCGGTATTTTCTAGAAAGCTTTAGAGAGGATGATGATCCATCCTTGTCTATATAAGAGGGACTTGCAGATGTTTATCTCCATGGTAACCAGCTCCACAAAGATTTATTTTAGCTGTACATTTAGTCACACATCCAGGTAACGGCACGACTACGTCAAGGTGTAACTGCCTCCTTCCTTTGTGGATTCCGGTCTTTTACGCTATGGACAACAAACCGAGGCTCTTTCGTAGTCGCCCCCTTTTCATTGGCTCCCTCGGCAGGAAGTCCTTCGCGTGGAAGTGGGTGTCGTTCTTGGGGTTTCAGAGAGGCGTGTGCAGAGCTGCACTGCCGGCCTTTCAGTCTTCAGGTGGGGCACACGAATCCCCTCAGTGCTTCTCCAGAGCTTTGGTCAGCAGGTCGTTGAGGCGGGAGATCATCGGCCGGGGGTCGTCGTTCAGGCCGGCGGTTATCATGGCGTTGTCGTAAATCTGGGAGGGAATCGAAGACCGGAGGCAAACGTTGAATCTCCTTCCAGCTCAATTTCACAAAAGACAAATTTACTTTGTTGAAAAGCCAAACAAAGAAAGAAAGGATGATTCACCTGTTCCAGCAGCAGTCCTGCCAGGTCGGCGTCCGTGTCCTTCAGCGCGTGCATCTTCTTGATCAGGTCGTGTCTACCGGACGATGGAGAGGGTGAGCTTGTGGTGTCAACACTTCCTCCAAGTCCCTCACACACTCTCACACACTCTCCTCTCTCTCACCCGGCGTTGATCTCCAGGGTCGGCTGCAGAATCTGCGCTCTCTCCTCGGCGCTGCGGGCCATCTGCTGGGTGCGGAGGAAGTGGCGGGCGGCGCCCATCTCCAGCACGGTGATCATGGCCGGATGGGTGTCCAGCCGAGGCGTCAGCTGGGGGGGGGGGGCGAGGGTTTATCAGAAGACGCGTCAAATATTTTAGGACCAGCGGAGGCTAACGCCATTCCTTACCTTGACGTTGGTGACCCGCGGGCCGAGGGCGTTCTTCATCCACGCCACGAGGTCATCGGCCTGCTCCTGGGACAGACGCTCCGACGCTACGGGAGGCAAAACATGGCATGAAGGAGTCAGGACGGCGGAAAAGGATGCATCGCCAGGTGAGGGATCGGTGGGGAGGGAAGGGGCGGGCAGACCGGGTTTGCTGTCCTCGAACTTCTCCTCCTTGTAGTGGTCCACCACGATGTCCGTCTCCACGGAGATCAGCTTCTTCTTGTCAAACTCCCTGAGGTGGAGCAGCGTCAGCTCGTCGAACTGCTCGTAACAGAACAGCACCTGCGCAGACGACATTTGTTTTTTATATTCAAACACCTGAATGGTCCTCCATGACCAGCACTTTGTATCCACATGATGGGATTCAGTATCTTCTCCTGTTCATCTAAAACGAGTGAACTCAAAGGCTGGGATTAAGGCTATTGACGTATTTTCAAGCGGGATTTAAATAAGAAAAAACCCACATTAAGTGGTTTTAACCCTAAATATCGCCGTCTGTCCCACCAAAGTTTATCCTGGTGAAACACACTGCGTTCCCGTCTTTCTTCTCCACCACTTGATGACCTTCAAACGTGAGGATCAGGTGGAGCACCTCCTCCTCCTCTCACCTCCATGTCCTTCTGCTTCATGGCCTCAAAGTAGGGTGAGTGTTCGGCCAGGTGGCGGTTGGGCGCACACAGGTAGTAGATGTTTCGGGTTCCAGCCTTCATGCGCGCGCCGTACTCCATCAGGTTGGTCTGCTGGCCCGTCGGAAGAGCCGATGACTCGAACCGCAGCAGCTTAGCGATGTCCTCCTGTACAGACAGAGAATTTTAGACGAAGCACCGGAAATCTTTCCACGTGTTCCGAAATCAGAGTCACCTTGACGTCCTGCTCCTGCGTGGTGACGATGCCCTCCCTCATGAAGAGGCCGTAGTCCTCAAAAAACTTGCTGTACTTCTCGGGCTCCTTCTTGCTCTGGTCCAGCAGGAAGCGAATCACCCTCTGTTGCAGAACCTCTCGGAGCTTCCTGCGGGATGAGGGGTCAGAGGAACGGGACAACAGATTAGGAAACACTTGAGTTTTCAGTCTAAGCCAAATACTCTGGATTCTAATAGCAATAAAATAAAGATGGAAGTTGTAGTTCTACGGCTGCACCTGATGAGGGCGCTCTCCTGCAGCAGTTCTCGGCTGAGATTCAGCGGGATGTCTTCACTGTCCACCACACCTGCGAACACATCACGTCCGGCTTAGGCCCGTCGCTCAGCGAACCTGTCAAGGGCGGCGCGCGGGGACACGCACCTCGCAGGAAGCGCAGCCACTTGGGCAGGATGTCGGTGGCTTTGGTCTGGATCAGGACCTTCCTGCTGAACAGAGCCACGCTGGAGCCCATCTCCCTGCTCACGTCAAACATGGACGGCTTCTGCGGGGGAACGGACGTATTCGGGATGAGCCTCCCTTGCGAGGTTCAACAGACAGTCAGGGTTGATCGGGAGGCGGGTCGCGCCGACGCCTCACCGTTTCCGGGACGTAGAAGATGCTGCGGATGTTGAGTGGGGCGTCGGCGCGGTAGTGCAGCGTGTAGCGGGGCTTGTCATAGCTCTGTGCAATGTAGCGGTAGAACTCCTCGTGCTGCCAGTCACTGATCTCCTTAGGATCCATCGTCCACAAGGCCTGGGAACGGTTACACACAATAATAAATTACTGAACACAAGTACAGTAATTCCGGGACTATGAGCCGCAACTTTTTCCCCACATGCTTTGAGCACTGCGGCTTAAACAATGATGCAGCTAATTTATGAATTTTTTGGTGCTAACGGGCTTCATGCCGCCAGGAGAGACCGAGGAAGTGTGTGACAGTCATTGTGAGGCCGTTCAATTCCGACACTGAAGGCAACGACTCTATTGGTTTTAGTGCGCAGGAGGAAGACAAAGATAGCCATACCCTTAATTTCAGCCGGTGCGTCTTGTTTTCAGCTGCGCTCAATCGTCCGGAAATCACGGTAATCTTACTCGCCGGGGCCGTGTGACATAATATGTTACAGTGGAACCTTGACTTACAAGTCAACGACTTGGGGGTTTTCTGAGATCCGACCGGATTTTTTGCTTTGAGACACAAGGTGCGATCTGAGTTATTTCACTTTCCATGGAGTGGCGTCGAAAAAAGGCTGATGCGGCGTCCAACGCTAGGTAGCCCAGAGAAAATCACGGAACGTGGACGGACGAGGAGTCGGAAGAGTCGTTCAAACCCGGCCGGGGACGGTTTGATGGTTATAAGAAGAGGAGCGGCTTCACTCCGTCAATAAAGGAAGTTTAGACATAAAGTGTAGCAAAGTGTGCACCTTACATTTAGCAACACATTGTAGCATGAAGTTGCCAGTGAGCTAAGGATAGAGGAAGAACTTCCCAAACCTTCTTTGCCCACGCAGGCCTCCTTGTCCCATCTCCATGGAAACACACTAAATAAAACCAGTTATTTCTTAATATTCTCTTTGATTACGTACTATTATTTATTTGTACATTATTTGTTATCTATAAAGTGCATTTTTCCTTACAAATAAATACATAACAAAACCGGGGGGCTGGAACGGATGAACAGCGTTACAATTCATTTCAATGGGGAAATTTAATTTGATATAAATAAAATAATAAAAACAAATGGAGGGGAGATGTGACAGAGAGGTCTAGTTGTGGGAAGTCGTTTGGATGTTTATCATTTACAGACATCCCTGAAGTGTCTTCATACAATTTACACGGACTAATGAGGAATTTGACAATAAATGTGAATCCCTGCTTCACGTGTGACATTCAGTGATGCACAACATGGGCATAAACCCAGCAGGAGATGCTGGATGATTTAAAACTCTGGTGCAGGGACATGATAAACCAGCAGGTTTGCATGAATTCTGGGAAAATCCAGATTGTGATCCTTCAGTACATGCTATGACTGGCTCACGTCTGTGTGTGTGTGTGTGTGTGTGTGTGTGTGTGTGTGTGTGTGTGCGTGCGTGTGCATGCGTGCTCCCCACTCTCAAAAATTGCTGTTGTTCACCTGCAGTGTGTTGATCCGCCGTCCATTCAGGAAAATAGGGAAGCTGACAAAGTTGCTGTACTTTGTTACGACATCTGGAGCATAAAAACAAGCTTATTGTTAAAGTCGGTCTTTGTCGGCGGGGCCTTCACACCCCCGCGGCAGCTTTGAGGTTCTTGCCTTTAACTCTGTCTTCGGCAGCGAACTCCTTGCAGTCGTCTTTGAGGTGCATCACGATCTTCGTCCCCTGCTGGACACCGCTGGCTTCGGCAATCTCGAACACTCCAGATCTAGGGGGCGCGAAGACACGACAAGTTATTCCTCTCTCAATTTGGCTTTCAGCTTCCAGCGTCTTCACTTTACTGAAGCTCCTCAACCGCCTCCCCGAACCCTTGCTCTTTCTCACCCATCTGAGGACCATTTGTATCCAGGCGCGTCGGGGTCAGCACACTTGGAGTAGACTTCCACGCGATCTGCCACCATGAAAGCCGAGTAAAATCCCACACCGAACTGGCCGATGATGGTGCTGCTGGCCTCCGTCTGGTTCTGCAGGGCGTCCAAAAATGCCTGCGACAAAAGCAGTTCTTCATTCAAATGACGCACAGACAAAACAAAAAGTTGCGAGGAGAAGCCCGGCAGCTACCTTGGAGCCGGAGCGGGCGATAGTTCCCAGGTTTGCGATCAGCTCCTCTTGGTTCATCCCGACTCCTGTGTCCTGTGGACAGGAGGAGGTAAGAATCCCAGTGTGTTACGTGTTCAACCACCAGGTGGCGCTTTCTTTCAGGAAAAAGACAATCCAGTGTGTGTCCAGGATAACCAGGGAGGATGTTTTCATTGTTCTTTAATTACAGGCTTACAGTGGGTAAAAAGGCACCATAAAGTATCATAATAAAACATATTTTTCAGAGTAATTCAAATGTATATCACATGATGCATCATCATGCATGTTTTTGCTTGTTGTAGTTGGTTGGACGGCAGCCGAAGCACAGAAAACGGCTGAAGAACAGCCTCAAGTGCAAGAATTGATATCGTTTCTATAAGCTGTACTCAGGCTTGCCCGATAACCCCACCCCCCTTTCAGCGGTATCCTCCTCTGAAACACCTAAAGCCCCTGGATTTCTGCTTCTCACGACATGTTCAATTTCAAATATACATTGTAAACGAGTGGCTGCCTTGCTCGATGCTGCAGCAGTAGAAAACACATCAACTTGATTATTTACCATCATTAGCCACTGTTAACACCATGGACAAGCTTTCATACCATGACCACATTCATTCACAGAAAGTTATTACTAAAGAGGTGGAGTGATAGTGGAAGTAAAAGCATAAAATACTCATTTAGCGTCACTTTGAATCAAATTCAATCGACTCGCAGGCTAACGTGGCATCTGCATGGATTTCAACCTCTCCGCTGCAGCGTACCTGGATGGTGAAGGTGCCCTTGGTGACATCGGTCTGCAGGTGGATCTCCATGGGAGCCGTCTCGCCGCCTGCCGTTATCAGTTTGTGGCGCAGTTTTTCCAGGGCGTCGCTGCCGTTGGAGATCAGCTCCCTGATGAACACCTGGCAGGACGAGGAAGAGCAGGTCACGCCGAACACCGGGGAGGAGCCATGTTTCCCCTCCCCCGCCCTTGACGAGCCTTACCTCCTTTTCCGAATAGAGCGACCTCGCCACAATGTCCAGAAGCTTTTTTGTCTCGGCCTGAAATTCATGTTGGGAAAGGCTCCCTGGATGGGATTCATGACACAAAACTTTAAGTGACATCCAATCTGACAACGGGCTGGAATATAAGACAAATGTCATGCTGTTCCTGCACCTTGCACCGACTCTGTGTCTGCGATGATTGTGTGCAGGGGCTCCTCCTCGGGCTCCTTCTCCGCCTCCTGGGTGCTGTAGCAGGACTGCTGGCTGAAGCGAAGGCCGGCCGGCCGGGAGCTCCACACTCCGGCTCGGCTGTACCACCTCTGCTGCCATCCACCCTGCGCATCTGGACACAGATTGGAGAGGCAGACCTCAGATGAGTTCCAAGAATTGTTCTCAAATGGGGAAAACACAAGGAGGATTACATGAACCTAAAAGAAAGACAATCTCTCTCACTATCGCTGGTGCAACCGTTGTCTCATCAGTGCGGCCCATATTAATGATGTAGATAGAAAAAACAAACATACAATAAAAAGTAACATCTCCATTTTTTTGTTAGAAAATAGGCACTTTAATCAGAATTTTGATGATAAAAGATCATGCGGTGTGTGAGTAAGGTCTACCACTGGTGCACAAATACACACAGATTAGCTAAGGACACTTACAGGTAGAAAAGGTTTTGGTTCGATCTGAAAACGCAGGAAAGACTAATTAAATGCAGTGCATCTGGAAAGCATTCACAGCGCTTCGCTTTTTCCACGTTTCGTTACGTAACAAATGGATTCAATTCATTTTCCCCTCAAAATTCTACACACACACAGCCCATAAGGGCAATATGACTGCTTTATTTTTCTTCAAATTTATTACAAATTAAAAACTAAGAAACGGTTCGCAGCCTTTGCCATGAGGCTCGAAATTGGGTCTCCTTAAAATGTTTCTACAGCTTAACCGAAGTCCACCTGTGGAATATTCAGTTGATTGGACACAATATGGAAGGGGAGACACCTGTCTATGTAAACCCCCACAGTTGACAGCGGATGTCGGAGCACAACCCAGCATGGAGTCGAAGGAACGCTCAGTAGACATCTGAACCAGGATTGTCTCGAGGTACAAATCCAGGGAAAGGTGCAGAAAACTTTCTGCTGCTTTGAAGGTCCCAATGAGAACCGTGGCCTCCATCACACGTTAATGGAAGAAGTTTGAGACCACCGGGACTCTTCCTAGAGCCGACAAGCCGTCTAAGCGGTCTCGGGAGGACCATAGTCAGGGGGATGACCAAGAACCCGATGGTCATTCTGTCAGAACTCCGGAGAGAGAAGTTTCCAGAATGAAAGCCATCTCTGCAGCAATTCACCGATCGGGCCTGCAGAGTCGAGGCGGCCAGACAGAAGCCACTCCTTGTTAAAAGGCACATGGAAACCCAGTTGGAGTTTGCCAAAAGGCACCTGAAGGACTCTCAGACCATCGGAAACAAAAACACTTTTTTCGTGTTAAGATTTGAGGGGGAAAATTTAATTTGATCCAATTTGGTACAAAGTTGTAACATAACAAAATGTGGAAAAAGTGAAGAGCTGCGACTACTTTCTGAATGCACTGTGAAACATTTTTCTTTGAGGATTCTGCAGAACTGTGCTGAACCCTTCAGGTTTATTGGGGAAAAGAAAGACGACATCTCAGGCAAATTCAATTTCTCATATTCATACTGCACACAAACACAGCTTGTGATTATTTTGGTTTGATATAATTTGAAGGTGGAAAAAACTATCTTAAACAGGAGCCAGACTGCAAATGTGAAATACACTGGGAGCCACAGTAGTGAAAGCATCACCATGACAACGGGCCAGAGGAAGGTGCAGTGCATTGTGTATCAAAGTAAACCACGGGTTTGCCTTACTTTTGCTTGCGGGTTTGAATGCAATGTTATTAATATAACTTTATGTGATAGTGTGTTTGGGATACTAGCATTTTTTGATTTTCATCGGGTAAGTTGATTAAACAATAACTCAAGACATATGACAAGTGGTCTGTTCCATCTGACGTCCAACTGCTCTGTCAAGTTTATTTTTACAACTTAGTCACTTTAATTTCTTATCGTTTCTTTTACATCTGTATGCTTTGTATATATCAGCACGGTGTTGAGTGTCGTGTAAGGCAGTGTTTCCAAAGCACTGTGCGCCGCGGCACGTTAATGTGCCGTGGGAAAATGCCCACTTTCACCCGATTGGTCCAAAAATGATTTACTCAACGCTAATAATCTGTCTTGGTACGTCTATGTGGGCAACATGCAGTGAAAGGCAGAACAATGACATGCTCTTCTACTAGATGGCAACAGGGAGTGAATGAAGCTGTGGATCTTCCTGCTGCTGCTCAACAGCAGTCATTAGCGACGCTTCGAGTGAGACATCGGCAGTGACACGAGATGGATACATATTTTTAAGCATGACTATAATAAAGACCTACAATTTGATAGAAGACTATCAGCCAGAATGAAAGGAAAGGTGGACAAGACAGTGGTGAGACCAGCGATGCTGTGTGGAGACACTGACATCGAAGAAAAGACAGGAACCAGAGCTGGAGGTAGCAGAGATGACGATGTTGAGATTCTCTTTGGGAGTGACCAGGATGGAAAGAATCAGGAATGAGTCCATCAGAGGGACAGGACATGGTTGATGTTTTGGAGAGAAGCTCAGAGAAGCCAGACAGAGATGGTTGGGTCATGGACAGAGGAGGGAGAGTGAATATATTGGTGCACAGATGCTGGAAGTGGAGGTCTAGAGGAAGACCAGAGAGAAGATCTATAGAGGGAAGTGAGAGAGGATATGAAGAGAGAGAGGAGGATCCAGAGAATAAGGGTTAGATGGAGAAGGTCGATCGCTGTGGCAACCCCTGGTGGGAAAAGCCCAAAGGAAAAGAAGACTGTAATAGAGAGTGGAAAAAAGAGAGAGAGACTCAGAGCAGTTGAAGGAGATCTTCGTGTTTGTCTCCTCAGTTTCTGCAAGAATATCAGCTGTGAGTTCAACCAAACAGGGCCAGACTTCACACTGTGTAAGTCAGTTGAGACTAGTTGCATTCCATTTAACGAAAAACGTTTTGGACATTTACTCGGTGATGTGCCGTGTGATTTTTCTAATATAAAATATGTGCCGTGGCTCAAAACAGGTTGGGAAACACCTGAAACAAAACAAACTCTGCAACTCCATCATGGAGGACGTGTGACGTCATGTGAAGTCAAGGACTCAAGTGGGATTTCGATGACAGACACATTATATTTGAAAAACAGGGGGTTTATTGCCCACAACTGACCGACTCGGCGCGTTAGCCCCCTAAGACGCCGTTTAAAAATAGAGATAAAGAACGTAAAAGGGGTAAAACAGGCTAGCTGTCAGTACCAGCCCGCTAGCATGCTAATAGTCGCGACTTACCTGCGGCCGCGACGTGACGGCGCGAGGCGAACGCGCGCGCACAGGCCGGCAACCGGGCGCGTGCGGAGGAGCCGAGAGCCGAGCGCACGAGCCACAGGAAGCAGCGGGACATGGCGAGGACGGGGGGGCACGAGCCAGCACACACGCGACCAACGACGACCAACGCCGGGAAGGACCCGGACGCTACCTCCCGCGCATGCGCGGTGTCGTCCGCCGGATTGGTGCCCGTCGCATTGCCTGATGAGAAATAGTGGACGTGCTAATGAATAGCTTTGATGGGATCTGTTAACACAGACCTGGGCATTTTACGCACCGGTCTGGTCCATGTGAGGTCAACCAGCACATGAATGAAAAATAGTTTATTCTGTTCACGTTATAAAAGTGTGTCGCTTTTTCATTAGTTGGTTTCGGCCTTCCAACACTGTTCAGGTGGCCCCTTGTAAAAATGAATTGCCCATCCGAGTCTTAACATGCCGTTGAAACTCATCGTCCCATCGGTTCTGATAGACTTCTATGTGGTTTGTTTTAATAAGGGGAATTATTTCCGTTCTTCGTTTGCAGTTGGCAGTGGGGAATTAGCTGTCCCACACTAAGTAGCCTTTACTGTGTCATATTTCACTTTCCAAGCATCTGTAGTTACTCTGCATTGTCCAGAAACTGTTTTGGTTGTGTTGTCTAAAAAAGAAAAAAGAAGAAAAGCCACTTTTAAACTGTAAATGTAACACGATTACGCTCACGTTTGTCAATTTCTTCAACGTCAAACTCTCTTACAATCAGTCCAAGTTGCACTCGAATGGCTCTTAAAACATCTCAATTATCTAAATTCAGTCTTGTGGATCTGATAACTGCTTGACAAAAAGGCAATCCATTTTAATGAAGTAGATGCTCAGTGCTACATTCCCCTTTGGAGCAAATTTACAAAATAGAAAATCCCCTTTAATAACAGAAATTAGAAGCGGAGTCTGTGGCACACAGGTTTATTTAACAATATGGTATATAAGTACGAAATGAGCCATTTTGAACCAGTTTGTACAGTGATCTCAATCTTATTTTCTGCATATTTACAGGTTTGTCTAGCTGCATGATTTACATTAGAGAAACGTTCATCAATTCAAGTTTAATGCAAGAGAGAAAATGATGCACAAAACCCTCTGAACACAAATCAGCAGTGAAACAAGTTCATTTTTCTCACCACAGGCAAAAGAGGTACAGGACTTGAAGAGAAGTTCTTTAGACTGAAGGAGAGACGAAGCAATTATTCGAACATCTGCAAGACAAATACTGGGCCGAGGCTAGTAAAAAGAACATTCCGGCACCTGTGAACATTAACAAGCTTCGAGGCAGGCGTTTCTTACACCTGCTTGTTGTGTTTGGGTGTGTGCAATAGTCACTAGATCTATACAAATACGTTAATCTCCCATAGACTCTGCAAACAGGAAGGAAATTTAAGGCTTTCCCAAAGGCAGTCCTTTTGAATAAATTAGCCAGGAATAGAGAAAATGAGCAAGAGGTGAAACCTGGCAAAAAATCCCAGACACATAATTTTACAGTCTGCTCAACACAAATACAATATTAATTTGCAAGATACAAAATAAAAAAAGGAAATCAAATTTTTTTTTTTTTGTTGTTTTGAAAAGTTTTGTTAAAAAAGTCAATACCAGAGCATAACAAATGAAAACCAAATTTAAACAACAGAAAGACCAGGGCAAATTCTGGCATGGCTGGTCTGAACCAAAAATATATCCTTTTGTGTCTAGGCTGTCTTCAACAGCAATTTTTAAATCACTCTGTCGGAATAAAAAGCAGTCCCTCGGTTAAGGAAGTGTCCACTGTCCGTAGGCCTCATACCATTCATTAACCTGTAGTTCTTTTTACCTTTTTACATCAGCAAATATAAAAATGTCTCAGCTGAAAAGAGATCAAGGCCATTCTTCTGTCGAGAAATGCTACAATCTTTCAACAAATTTTTCAAGCGTGTCGCCCGTCGTGTCGCCCACCATGCCCATGTCATTACTCAGCCCTCCCCGGTTTGGCGTGTTGAGCTGCGGGAGCATGGCGCTCTGCTCCGGGGTCCCCATGTGTCCCTGGTCCATCGGGCCCGACATGGGTCCTCCGAGGCCTGGATGGGGAGAGCTGGAGTGGAGGGCGCCGTGCTGCGGCGAGGGCTGGGGCTGTATTCGCGGGGAGGGACTGGAATGCGGAGGCTGCTGCGACGGCGGACGGGGCGATTGCACCGGGGCCGGGGAGCGTACTTGGTTTCCCAGGGTGTTTCCCATTGTTTGGCCGGGTAGGTGAGCTCCTCCCTGCGCTTGGCCTTGAAGCATGTGGGGCTGCGGACTCATCGAATTAGCCTGCACTGGCGAGCCCATTTGCTGCTTCAACATTTGCTGCTGCTGCTGAAGCATACGCTGTTGTAAGAGGTTTTGGGCACTGTCCATACCCATCCCCGGCTGGCCCATCTGGGACGTGGGGGGGAGCTGGCCCATGGGCCCTCCACTTCCTTGCATAGCCATTTGCTGCTGCATGCGGAGCTGGGAGTAGCTTGCGGGGCCTGGCTGCTGCTGGGGGAACTGACCGTGACCCTGTTGCATACCTCCCTGCTGTTGCTGCGCTTGCTGCTGCTGCTGCTGCTGCTGCTGCTGTAACTGCTGCATCCTTAGGATCTGCTGCCTGCGGTACATCTGGGCGTTGCCGTTTTGAGCGGCGTTCATCATCTGGCCTTGAGGGCCCAATTGTGCCATGCCTTGGGGCCCCGGCTGCTGCTGAGGCTGCTGCTGAGGTGGCATTCCTGGCCTCTGCACCTGATTAGCCATCGCCGCCATGGCCTGCATTCCTGGCTGAGAACCCAACATGGCCTGCGGGTTTTGCTGCTGCGGGGGCTGCTGCGGGGGCTGCTGCTGTTGCGGCGGCTGGTTGGCATGGTACTTGGCAGTTCTCTGTTTAATGAAGGCAGCCATGAGCTGAGGGTTGGACTTCAGGATGTTGAGGACCTGCTGTTGCTGCTGGGGCGAGCTGGGAGATTTGAGAGTGCGCAGTAATTCCTGCAAGGCGTTGGGAGCAATGTTACCGGGCATCCCCCTGGGCATCGTCTGCTGCTGCGGCGCCATGCCCTGCTGCGAGGGCCCTTGGGGGGGCATGACCCCGGGCATTTGGAGACCCTGTTGCTGGGGCATGATGCTGAGCGGACCCTGCTGGGGCATCGTGGTTCCCTGAGCCTGCTGAGGCGCCATGGGGCCTTGTTGAGGAGGAACCTGCGGGTGAGGAGCCTGTGGATTCTGCATGGAATTCTGCATGTCCTGACCCCACTGGCCCTGCTGCATAGCCCGCATCACCTGGGGTCCCCTGGGCCCTTGCATCATCTGCATTTGGCCTTGCATGGGCCCCATCATCCTCGGGTGGTTCATTGGCATCCCGTTCATGGCGTAATTCTGCTGCTGCTTCGCCTTGGCGACCATCTCGATTTGTCTGGCGACCTTCAGGGCTGTAGATCGGAAGAGCGTCGTGTAG
>CAAKHD010003639.1:24590-43150 GCA_901007705.1 Fistularia tabacaria
CGTGTGCTCTTCCGATCTAACATGAATCTTCATTTGAGGCGTCTCACCGGTGTGCTAGGGTGCTGTGCCTGCACTGAGGTTGGCTGCTGCATCTGGCTGGGGGGTTCTGGCTGCGGCTGCAGGGGTGTGAGGGGCTGGGAAGGGTCAGGCGGGGTGCTCATGGCTGAGGGGGGGCCGGGGAGGCTGCTGGGTACGTGGGTCGGGGTGGATGACGGCCCACCCGCGGAGGCAGGGGTGGCGGGCTGCGGTGGCACCTGGGCCTGAACGGGCGGTTGGTGTTGCTGCAGTTGCTGCTGCTGTTGCTGCTGCTGCTGCTGCTGCTGCTGCTGCTGCTGCGGCGGCTGAGGCTGCAGACCGGCAGAGGCATTCGGTGGAGGGGTTGCACCCAAGCTGGGCTGCGCCGCAGGGCCACAGGGCAGCTGGGAGTTATGCGAGCCCAGCGCATTCAGAGGGAGGTTAGAGTTCTGCAGGTGCCAGGGCAAAGGCGGGGAGGGGGGTCACAGTTAGCATTTAATTACGACCGAGAGTCTACGCGACACCTTCGGATCTCTTCAAAGAAATAAGATGCTTGTTGGAGGTACAACATTTAGGAAAAACAAAATGTCTCACTCACCACACGTCTGCTCACCTGTGTGACAGCGGCCTGTGTTATGGGTTGGCCCATGCCTACATTCACATTTAACGTTCCACCGGCGGAAGCAGAGAACTGGCCCTGTGGCATGAATTGGCCCTGGTTGGCTTGCTGCGCGACCATGTTGTTTGCATGGTTGCTCATCATTCCTGGAGGTTGAGCCATTCTTGAAGGGGACATGCTCATCTGAAAAGGGACAGAGGTTGAACTTAGAACCTCGTGAGACTAGGCATCTGACCCCGATGAGTGGGGTACAGTTTATCGACGAGCTAGTTGTTCTGCGGCGGTATTACAAAGGCGGAGGTAAACGGAAGAAACGTCTCACCGCTGGGACGGAGCTCATGTTCATCTGCTGTGGATGGTTCATGGGGGACGGTGCCCGCGGCCCCAGGGGTGCCTGAGACATCTGAGCATTCTGCATTGCGATCTGGTTGAACTGATTGATCCCTGCAGGAGTGCAAACACGCTAAATTAAAGACGGAATTTCATACAAGAGTTTTATCAATTTCACGGTCTACATCCGGAAGGACTTGCGGCGTTACTGAAACTTAAACTTATCATGTCGTCTAAAGCTCGGGTCCGAATAATTGCTTCACTGGTTAATTCCCGTCTTTAAGTAACACGTGGGAAGGTAGTTGTGTGGATTGCATGTTACACACCTTGGGACACCTGCATGCGGTTCATGATCTGATTGGGTATATTGGGCATCGGGACAGGCCCGTCTAAGTGAAAAACAAAATCACAATATTAGTTTGTGAGCTGTTGACTGTAACAAAATGAAAATGTTGAGCGTTGAGGGGTCGGGTACTGACTGGGCGGTCGAACAGCCTGCCCCGGGGCCACTGCGTTGGGCTGGACCATGCCGGCCTGCTGAGGCCCAGCTGAGCCCACCATGCCAGGTTGTTTCTGAAGCCGTGAGCGCCTCTTTTCCTCCAGCTCCTTCTGGATCTTGTAGATCTTCTCTGCCAGGAAGTGGTAATACTCATCCTAGTCAGAAAAAAAAAAGGGGGATAAGTCATTCCGATCTGGTCGTGGAAACGGCCTTATGTAAATAAATGTTCAACAACTTTCATCAAATGCAGTGGTAGGGAGAAATGAGCTGCTTCGGTTTGTTACCCTGCTGTTCGCGGACTCGTACATGTCACCCTCAACCTTTCTTGCATACGCCACCAGGTTCTCCATACGCCGGTCCTTCAGTGCTGCGGGGTCTGGGGTGGGGAATATGGCTTGTACTCTGAGGAAAAACAGAGGCCGTTACAAAACTGCAACATAGCGGATGAACAAATGCCTGGAACAAAATTGAAATTAAGTTATGATTTCCTTGCAATAAGTGAATATGAAACAGTTTTGACCGCGGGTTGATTTCACAGAATAGCGCATCGTTTTTTTGCACTTACAGTTTGTGCACCAGGTGAGTGCGCAGGTCCTGAGTGACATGCTCATGCCAGGCCTTCCTCGTTCCTGATGCGGAGATGGGAGTTGCGGCAGGGAGGTTTCCCATGCCTCCTCCGACCGACCCATCGGGCAACAACTGACTGTGGAAGAGAGAGAAGGGGGAAACTCTTTTACGCAAGTTTGACATTGAGGTCCAGATCATTTCCAACAAAACCTCATCAATTGTAGTGTCCGTGTGTCCATTTTCAAGTTTTATCAACAGAAAGCCTGAATAGCAAACCATACGGACAGGCCGTGCACATACTGAAGGGAGGTGCTTCATTTTAATTCTTCAGCAAATCCTATGTCTTCTACTCAAATTTACGGATAAAAAAAAAAAAAAAAACACTTCAGGAGAAATAATGCACTGGGGCAAAAGCCAGCAAACAGCTGTTTTCCTGTGACGCAGAAAGAGAATGCTCACTTGTTGAGGTTGGAGGGCAAAGAGGAGTCGGAGTGCATGCCAGTCTGGTCCGCAGGGGGGACGCCTATGCCTGTCATCTGGCTCATCTGATTTGTGCCTGATGAGCATTTTGAAAAGAGGTTTTCCTCTTTAATCACGGCGACACTTAAACATTTTCAATGTGCTGATAAGACTTTCTATGACCTACCTAACGGGTTCATATTGCGCAGCTGCTGGTGGCCTTGGGGGTTCTGTGGCGTCGGACCCTGACCCTGGTTCTGCCCCTGAACCTGGGCAGGGGACTGGTTCCCATAGGGAAGACCCAGGGCGGCGTAGGCCCTCTGCATGGAGCTGGGGTCGATGTGTGTGGCAGCACTATTGATGGCTGTGGCGCTGGGCTGGCCGGGCCCCACTGTGCTGATGGCATTCTGCAGGCTGGCCCCGGGGGAGCCGAGCATGGCTAGAGGGAGAGAAATGAAGAAAATAAGAAGTGGCTTGAAACTTTTCAATACCGCGACGATCTTGCAAAACCACTGCTCTGGTGGAACGTGGTGACTCAGCTCGTGAGTTTTGAATATATGAGTCATTTGTGAGCGCGGATAATAAAATAAAGCCATGCCAATGAAAGACACTTCATTTTGCGAGGGTTTTCCGACAGAAAAACACACATCTTGGAGCCTCGCTGTGATCCAGCAGTACAACCTGCTGTGTTGACTGCTGTCAGTGAGCATGCTGCCTCTGTGGGGGATTTAAATCTGTCATAGGGCCTCTAAACCAATCAGAGAGCACATTCTTCCCAAGACCCAGCCCCCACTGATAGCAGAGCCACAGAGCCCATCCCCCGAGTGTCTCGTTACAGGCCCGGCCTTTTTAGAGGAATCCTCTGGGTTGTTCCTGCTACAGAGCCGTGGCTGGGAAATGCGACCTGCAGGTGGCATCACTTCATGCCATACGTCGGCGTGAATCTCGCTGCAGTGCAACAGCTACTTTCCCAAAAAGTCCACAAGGATTTTGTTCACGCAAAAGGTGCTACAGATAGAGGAGCAGGAAAAATGTAAAAGATTCATTTAGCTGGCCTTTGCAGCTGGCTACAAACTTGGTGTATGACATTGCGTTTGGATCCCTATCTGCATGAGATAACAAGGAGGCTGGCGGCATTACTTACGCTGCTGGTTTCTCTTGTCACTTGCGTTCTTCAAAGGCAGGCAGACTGGACAGTCGTGCCGCGTGCAGTTCTTCCAGTGGGAAATGATCTGTCTGGATGATGCACAGTGCGCCACTGGGGAGAAATGAAAAGGGTGACAAAAGCACAGCGTGAGCTGTGGGGACGCTTCTCGGCGGCGGAGGAATAAAGCGGTGACGTGTGACAGGTTTTAATTAGCAGCATAATAGCGGGGCAGCCTTAAAGCCACCAAAATCGGGTGTCCGGAACCAAGTTGGATTTTTAAATCGACGCTCTGAAAGCAGGTCTACTCACCCTGGCAGGACTTTCCGGCCTGACAGTGGGTCATGTGGTTGAGGACGTTTTTCATTGTGCGGCAGTGGGGCAGAGTACAGGCCCTCACCTCCCCGTTGGCCTGCTCCCGCCGCTGGCACTTATGAGCATGGAGCAACAGGACCAGCTGCTGCTGAATGAGTTTGCGCTTCTCAGGATCAGCCGTTGGACCCGCTGACACGCCGCTAGCCCCGGGGACCATGCCCACGGATGCTACCTGCTGCTGCATCTGAGACTGCAATAAACACAAACACACACACACAAAAGGTGAAACCAAGAACTCAGGGTTCTCCCCAAGAAGCAAGCGATGAGACAAGTCCTATCGATTCTCGTCTTTGCAAAAAGCTTCAGATGCAGTTCACGTGGGGCTGAATTTGCGCATGCAGAGAGGAAAGGCTGCTTTACCTTTTTACCCCTTAATTTTCATGTCTATATGAATAATGGACAAATTTCAAAAATCGATTGAAGACCATCTTAACCCTGGCCATGTGAGAACACCTTTCTGTGACAACCTCTTAAAGCGACTCCAAGTACACAGCGGCTGAATAGCTGGG
This sequence comes from Fistularia tabacaria, assembly GCA_901007705.1. NCBI lineage: Eukaryota > Metazoa > Chordata > Actinopteri > Syngnathiformes > Fistulariidae > Fistularia > Fistularia tabacaria. The sequence continues at coordinate 29,108 of CAAKHD010003639.1, forward strand.
CCTGCTGTCCTACCAGGGCGTAAAGGAGGATTTTGCAATGTGATATTCACCCACCAGGGCCAGCAATGATGGTGTTTTATCGACCGCCATTATTAGTCTGCCTGTTTCCAGGAGCGCTTTGTCAGGTCAGACTTGTTGAAACGGCTATTTGGAAAGGTTCACAAACTCCCTTCAACATCAAAGATCTACCTCCGTGTCGCAGGTGGTCCAGCGCCTCTGACCGGTGCCAGAGCTTGAGAGGCTCCCTGGGCGTTCTCATTTCGAGCTCATTGCCAGGGCATTTTGAGTTTGACTTTAAGCAAGACGCTCTGTGCCTTTGTTACACTATCTGGCACGCACAGCGGAGTGAGAATTTCATTGCACAGGGAAACACGTTTCCTGGCTGTGCACAGGACAATAAAAACTTTGAATCCTCGAATTTGTTAACTTGGAGGAGACACAAATTCAGTTGTGTTGATTTGTTCCTTTGATTGTTGCTTTGATGAACACATTCTCAACGGGAGCATCTATGACCACTTCTATGCGAACTAAAGAATTCTACATTGGAAAATATCTCTTGAATATACATGTCAAATACATGGGCTGTGATAATTTATCTGAAATGAATTAAAATGTGCAATAGACAGACATTAACATTTTTAATAATTTGACAGACCAATATTAAATCTATATAAATAACAACACGGAATAGTCATTTCGCTGTCAACTGTGTGGAGCTGGTGACAATGTCTGCTGGGCTGGGTGTTTTGGAAATACACATTGAGAAAGGAAAAAAAGAAAAACCATTGAGTGCAAAGAATAGAAAAGCAGAAGCTGGGAAAGTAGGTTAAAAAATATGGCTCCAAAGGCGGATGTAAGAGGAAAGTAATGCATGAAAATATGAAGAAAACCAATTTGAATAAAACCACTGAGGAGAGGGAATCAGTAAAGGAATATTTATCTTTTGTAAGAAATATAGAGACTGAAATTTCCTGCCAATGGAGTCAATTTCCTGTTATTTGAATCTTACTCCATACACAACACTGTGTCAATGCTTTTTGTTGCTACGCATAAATCCTATTCTTTCACCAAAAAAAAAAAAAAAAACATCAGCAAACATCACTTCAAATTCATTCTTCAGCACACCTTTGCATTGTGCTGTGACGACTTTAGAAGCAGAGCAATTTTGTTAGAGTTAGTCATTTGGCCCTCGTATATTTCTTTTTTGTGTGCTTCTAGCATAGATAAAAGAAATTCGCACCACTCTGTTGTGTAAGTATTTGAGGCAAAAACACCGGCACGTGTTTCGGAGCCCCTCCCCTTTCCCGAAAGTCACAAATTCTCATTTTATTGCAACCGCTTCAGTAAAATTCGTAGCCACCGTGTGGTGCAGAGCGGTATCCTGCGGTATCCTGTAGAATTTAAAAACAGGGGCGATGTACGTTAGCTAAAACCTTCTTCTCAACCCATACAGATTGAGTCACTAGGATTTACCCACAGGAAGGACATGGAATGCATGAAGTTCAGATAAGGAACGCCACTACCAGACAATCCTAGGATGAACAGGGTGAAGTTTAAGCGCTCGAGCACTTCTTGAGCCGTGCCTTGCACATGTCCGATGCGGAGCAAAACCAGGAAGCAGACACAAAACACTCAAAGTTCAAAGCAGATCTCTTGGATCAGCTCAGTTTGCCGATAAAATTGACTGTTTTACTGTTGGATTTACTGACCATGTACTCCCGAACCCTTCCATCACTTTTACTTCTCTTCAACCGAGTTACCAGCTAATAATTACATGCAGAATTTGTAACCAAATTTCCAATCTAACTTGTTCTGTCAAGGTTGTTACTTTGCAGTTACATTTAGTTTTTTTCTTTGGATCTAGTGAAAAAAAAAAAAACAGGATATTTGTTAACATGTGCTTTCTGGCTTTGGTTGAGTCTTTGTCGTCGTGCCGAGGCTCTGGTCCACCACACCGTCTGTGCTTGTAAATTAGATTCACACCTATTGATAACACATTGTTTGGACTGTTGAGTCCGCGGTCACGTGACATGAAACCAATCTGATTTCAGTCCCCAGCTGATCAATCGATGCACCGCCGGAGAAGTGAATGTAATAAAGCATTGTTTTATAGAGGTGTTTGTTTTTTTTTCCCCTTTTTTTCAGCAATGTGAATGCAGGTCTAATCTGGAATAGATCACTCAACCGGGCGCTGGAAAGAAACAGAGGGTGTGAGAGAATTAAAAAAAAAAAAAAAAAAAGAAAAAAAAAAAGGACCTTTTGACACTTACCATGTTAGGCACACTCCCTTTCAGGTCTCCAGGGAATTGGGGCAGATTGTTGGGAAGGGCCGTCTTGTTCTGGAGTTGTTGGGAGTTAACCCCTGTTGCCCCCATCTGTTGGACCCCGGCCTGACCATACTGCTGGCCAAATGGAGCTGCAGACATCCCCATCTACGATGACAAAACATACGCGCGTTTGCAGCAAAACGTGGCGATTCCATGATGTACCGAGACTATACACGGGATAGAATTTTATTTTTGAATGTACAAAGAACCAGGAATGTGAGGGCAAGTGTGGCCAAGTGGCAAAAGCCCTCAGGCAGACAACCCAACGGGTGACAAAGCTATTACACTTGAAATCACTAAAAGCTACGCTGAATGGCCTCTTGAGATTCAACTGATTACCGAAAAGAAAAATGAACTATCTGTTGGCACAAACACATTTTCTTGTACCACAAGTGTCTAAGAAAAATAGTTGGCTAGCTGATTAAATCCCCGGAGGTCGTTTATTCCGCTATCTCTGATCGACATCAACAACCATCTGCTGGCAGCCTCTCTCTGATTTGCTTTACCGAGGGTCTCCCCGGCCAGCAGTGCTCCAGCAGACTGAACAATCCCGGCCCAGCGGAGAGAGGCTAACAGGAGGAGGCACAGAGAAAGACCAGCTTGCTGAACAGCTGAGCAGAGCGCTGGGCTGAAGCGCGCCCCTCCCCCCTGCCACTGCACAGATGCTAGCCGGATGCCCGCTCTCTCTCTCTCTCTCTCTCTCTCGCAACACACACAGCTTTGCATCCCAATCATACACATGTTCGCTCGGTTTGCGATTTGCAGTTTTTGTCGCCGAGCTAGCGGCGTTGCTGTCCACGAAGGCTCGGGTATTTCTATTCCCCCTGGCGTTTCTCTACTTTCCTCTTGGGTTTCCTTACTGCCGACCCCTGCAACCCCCCCCGCCCCCCATCTGCAGGGACGCACGAGCCGGCTCCTCAAAAGTTGATTTACGGCTCCATTATCAAAGACCAACGGGCCCAGAGAGAGAAGGCATAAACCAGACAGGGAGAAAGAAACGGCGGAAAAAAAACAAAAAACGAAAAGAAAAAAAAAAAGAAAAAAAAAAAAACAGTCTGTAGGAAAACAGTGGAAATGGGCTTTTGATGGATAAAAGAGGAGGACAGACAAAAACGGGGATAATCTGGCACGCTGGCGCCCCGTCGTTCCGGGGATGTGTTTTTGCGATGAACAAAATCTTCCCCTGGATGCCTCCAGGAGAAATGGGATTCTATATTTAATTTTTACTTATCGCTTAGAAAAAGACAAACTGAACAAGAGCTGATTAGTGGCTACAACGGCGCAGGTCTTCTTCGAGACGCTACACCGGTCCTTTGTCACGACACGTGCTGGCAGGACATTATAAATGTTGCGCCGGTTAAATAAAAAGCAAAGCAACCACAGAGTGTGCAGCATCTGAGCCCGGGGTAACTTCAGGACAAACATAAATGGATATATTCTTTTTTTATAAGTCATTGAACTGAAACAGTCACAAGATTCTTTCAAGCTAACTTTACGGTGCCCTTCCACTCCAGATAGGATGCAGTTTGAAGTAGTGGTTACCCTGAAGGACTGCAAATGGAGGGTTCATAAAGGAAACGGTCTTCGCTTGCCCGAGGACACTCCTGCAGGGGGAGCCGGGGATTGAACCGCCAACCTTTCGATTGGAGTGACGCTCGCTCGACCAGCTAAGCCACGGCCGCCCCGATGACCGGTCAAAGATTTTAAAAAAATTGGTTTACGAAATGAAGAGCGTGCAGCAATTTAACCACCAGAAATGTGTTTTTGTTGCTGTTTCCGCTTCCCGTCAGCGAAACAATTTTCATGAAACTGGTCCAAGGAAGAACCTTTGAAATTTTGGGGTCGTTCCAGAATTTTTGGGTCGATTTCAAGAGCACCAAAGACAGACAGCCTGCGGACATTTTGTTTCTCTTTTTGTCCCCCTGGAATTATTACAAGGACCTTTTTCCCTCAAAAATCCGGAACAATTTACAGACGTACGATTGTATATCTTCCGCTGTGGATTTGCATTTAACAGGAGGAAAGGCTGCCGGCCTTGGCGGGGTGCCTTTCAAGTTGTTTTGTCTGTGATCCCAGAGGCAGCGGAAGAGCAGCACAGTTACAAATCAGGGCATCACAATCTTCTTTGAGGTGTTTGGGCGGACGGTTGCATACTTTCCAGGCGGCGACTCGACGAATTTTCGAACATGCAATTTTGGCCTCCTCTTATTGGGTAGAGGAGAATCAAAGTCCGGTTAAATTGCAAGGTTGCCTCGCAGACGGCAGAGCACGGCATGATTGTTGCAACCCTAAACATGTTCAGATTGTTGCGCAAAAACAGAATTAAATTCCTTTTGCGATGGAACGGTTTTACTTCACGCCACAGTTTAAAAGATCTATCGTGGACAATATGAGCATGGTACCAGTGTGTTTCCTGGCATAACCGAATCACTCAAAGAGTTAAACAATAAACAAGAAGGCGTAAGCTTGGTCCAAAGTTTAAAGCTCTGGGTTCGGGATTTAAAATTATGATTGCAACAAGTGCATAACATGAGTTAAACCTTTAATAGCCAGGTAGGCTCACACACTGGCACTCTGCTTTTTAAATGACAGCATTTAAACCTAGGAAAGTAGTGGAACGCTAAAAAAACAACAATCCAAAAAGCCTTGCTCCTTACACAACAGTCAGAGAATTATATTTAAACCTCAAAAGGCAGGGTCTCTTCTTTTAAAGAGAATTGCAAGTTAGCTGCTTCTGTCCCATTCCACCCCGCCTCTGGCTCTTGAGCTGCACTGATGTGCTTCTGCCAGTCAGAGCTCAGGTGCAGGTCAGGTCTGTCGCCTTTTTAATTTCACCGCTCTCTCAGAAGTTGTGACAAACACACGAGCTTTAAAACGTAATTACCGGCTCTGCTTTGACAAAGGTTAGTGCTTAGGGATCACCAGCACTTAAGTTATTGAGGATCCATCAGTTCTGTTCTAACCAGAAGAACCAGTATGATACTGATGCGATGGAGGTGGGGCCGCAGAACTGAGTGCTGCGTAAAGGAAAAATAAAATGTCCCCACATGGCGACGTCTCGCTCGCTCTCCCACGTCCTGTCCCAACTGTAGGATGTAAACAACAGAATTTGCAGAATGACCGTTTCTGTTTTTAGGAACAGCTGGAGTTACACGAGCACATGACGGGGCAGGTTGAGGGTTTAACTCACCGTCTTCCTCCATAGGCTTAAGTGTTCTGCTACCTACGGACCAGTGGCAGGTTCTGCAGGTCCGAGGGGACAGCTTCTAATTGGGTAATGTGGTAGCACTGGAATGGGTAGATCTAGCTCAGAGCTTGGATCAACACTGACTTTGGCTCGGATAAGCTCAACCCCGCAACGTCAACTCACGGTGTGTCAGGAAAGCCCGAGGTCAAATTCAAAAATGAGCCATTTCCAGTGTCATAGTCACACAGCATTGTGATTTATTTACTCGCTATTCAGATAAATGTTCAGTTGGTGCAGTCTGGAGCGACTAGAGCAATAACCGTGTGAACACACTGGGAATAACTTTAAGGCAAACATGCACTTTTCATTTGTGCAAATGAATTTCATTTTGGTTATTAATCTCCCTGCGCATCCAGTTGTAAAGGGAAAACACTACTTGACGAATTTTTAATGTGGCACTGAAGGACTTCACGCAGTCCAACTCTTTTAAATCCAGTAGCACTTTTGGAAATAAGCAAGCATCAATCCTTGATAGGAACGTAGTAATAAACACATCAGCACTGAGCTGCATTGGGCCAAGATAGACCAACAATGATTGATGCACTTGACTGCAGATTAATATCCCTCAACTGATTGTCTGCTTCCTCCAGCAGACCAACTCAAAAGGAAAGATCTATCAACTGGTGACAACCAAGCAGTGGGACGAGGCAAAAGAAATAATGCATTGCATATGCTTATCCAGATGAAAACTTGAGGTGAAAATGAACTCCATTCCACTGCTTTTTGGTTCGAACACTGAGATCACACAACCGTGTCACACTGCCTCACCCAAGCTAAGCAGTCACGCAGCCTTATTTGGAGTAGAAAAGAAAGTTCTTTAAAATCCAAAGCCGGGTTGCCGGAGTTAACCAATTTCATCAAAAATAATTACCGCAATCCTCTGAGGACTTATGAAGTGATTACTTCTTTTAAGACTAACAATCTTCAAAATGAATACAATTAAAAGTTGGAACACACGTTGCATCGCTAAATTTTACTCAATTACAGTTGAGCAGTATTTCCCCGTGGTAACTTCAACCACCAGCAGAGAGAGTTTGGAAGATGAATCCCAGGACAGCGTGACCATCGCAGGGAATGTACAATTAGTGACTTGAGCCAATTTCTAACCACATACAGACCCTCACAACCAAGAGCCAAGCAAGCCAATTTGATATACTGACAATAAAGTTACATGCTAGCTTTGTAAAAGTCGTGGTTGTGAAATGGTAGCTATTCTTCGGAGTGTCACAATATTTTGATCACTGGGTCCGACAACCATGGGCGAATCTGGAGGGTTGCAGGAGGAAGAAAAGGCCAAGCGGCTGTCATCCTGACATTACCCGTCTTCGGCTCTCCCAGACTTTCAGCACTGTCCGAATCCGATCCCCCACGGTTGGGATCCTTTCGCCCCCAAAATGATTCCACACTGACTTTGGCAGTTTAATAAATTGAGGATCCTAATGTGTCATTGGGTTACAGGACGCACGGGCCGGAAATGTGGCCAACACGTCGGGTCAAGCTTAGATAATAGTATGCCTGCCTCTGCTGCCTCTCCTCCGACGATCTATCACAGCTAAGAATGAAGTCCATTCCTTTATTTTAAACATGACACGCTATGGCACAACTTGTTCAGGGTGGGCCTTGTTTGTTTGATAATAATGCACAGATAATTCATTTTTAAAGTGTTAAAAATGAACAAAGACGCTCCTGGGAGTGCTGTTAATCAATTGAACACGGAAGGGTGGACTTTAGATGGACACATAACTAGAACAATGTAGCGTTTGTAAATTACATGAAAGGGGTCCATTTATTAACCTTACCTTACTCATGTTTCCACTTTGCTGAGTGTTCATTGCATTGTGTCCACCCAACTGTGGCCCTCCTTGGGTGAGCGTTTCTGCCAGCACGCTGCCTCCGACACCCGGTCCGGATCCCACCGGCGCCCCTGGCATCCCTTGGCTCTGGTACTGCATGCCAGGCCCCGGTCTTCCTCTGCCCGCCGGTCCCAGAGCCCCGTTCATCACCTGTCCCGTCGGGCCCATGACCCCGTGACCCGGTCCACTGTTCAGCATGGTCTGACCGAACCCCATGCCCGTGCTCCCGTTGCCCTGACCCGTAGCCACGCCTCCTTTTTGGGGCTGGGGAGACTGATGGTTAGGGGAGCCCTGTGCCAGAGGGCTTTTACCGAGCACATTACCAAGCTGGCTTCCGACCATGCCCCCCTGCTGGGGACCGGCCGAGTTGAGTCCAGCTCCCAAGATGGAGGAGCTTCCCGGTCGCAGCAGCTCAGACAGCTGCTTATGCTTGGCGGCCGCATCTGGGACCATGGAATTGAGACCCGGTCCCCCTCCACCGCCGGGGCCGCCGTTGGAGGACATTCCCATTTGGGAAAGATCCCCGTTTGGGATGAGCTCATCAGGAAGGTCATTTTCCAGGTCAAACAGAGAGACAAGATCTGAAAAAAAATTATGAAAAAGATACAGTAATTAGCTGTCATCCCTTTCCGAGCCATGATATGATTGATGCTGGCAGACTTTCAGAAACACTTGTTTTAACAAGAGTTAATGAATGCTTGCAGCCTCCTTTGACATATTCATTCAATTGTTTAGTTTATTTAAGTGGAATAAAGAAGACAAAAACCAGGCAATGGCTAATCGCTGGACCTACTATAGAAGTTGAAATCTAAGCTGCTGCAAAGGACAAAAGACTAGGTAGAGCTAATTCATCTCTGAAAATTCAACATTTACAATTTTCAACCTATTACAAAGTGCACAGATTGGCTACCGACACAGCTATGATTAACCTTAAAACCGTAGTTGAGAAGGAAATATACAAGCGACAGAATCAAACCACAAGTCGCAGACATGGCCGCAACGGTTTTGAACACGTGCAAGAAATCCTCTGTGAACCCCAAAACCAAAGTGCCTGCGAATGCAGCCAGAGAGAAATAAATATTCTGAATCTGTCCCGTCAAATATAAAGTAGCCCCAAAAAAAGAAAAGAGGCAAACTTTGCATTTCGGGAGTTTGAGGGGTTCCAACTGCGACAAAGAGTTTACAATGTGCAAATTTGTGTTTGGCATCAAGTGAGATAGAAATTTGTTTTGGAGCAAATAATGACGAAATGCTGGTTTACCTTATTCTATCAAAACAGCTGCATAAATGTAACCACATGGAAAGGAACGGGATCCTCGTCTTCTGGAATCTAAATGTATGTTACAAGAACTACCGTGAGGTCCACATACATCAGATCCTGGTTATTTGACAAAAAAGGGTCGGGAAATCAGTCTCTTGATTGTAAGAAAAGACTATAGTGATGTCCATAATGAAGCAAGCTATGCTATCCAGTCTGTCTGACAGGCTGTTGCAAGTTCTACGGCTCATAAACCTTTTGTGATTCTTCTTAGAAAATAATTTTAAAAACATGCAGTGGAGTTGATCCAGGCATAACCTGCACCTTAATGTGTCTGAGAGGTTGTTTGTGCCGAACATAATGTGTCCCCCACGCATACAGGTACTTTTCTGAAAGATTTTAAAAATTCCCTCTCAGAGAAAATTGAAATATGTTGTTTGCTGCGGTTTTCCCCCCAGTTGTGGTTCTTTTTGAAATGCCGGCATAAATCAAGATCTGCTCAGTGTCCCTGGTAGTGGTCTGTTTTGTTTATCCTGGTTATCCATTTAGACCTCCGTTTAAATGTCAAGAGTTGCAAAAGACACCTTGGCAGTCCCTCATGTAATAGTTGGGAAAAGACAATGTGAATGGATCTTCAATCTTAAAGGACCAATGGGTAAATGGAGAACTACGGCTCTGTCCTCAATTTCTCTAGTTAGGTATAAATATCACATTTTTATTGAGTTGGCTGACATCGACCGAGCACGTCCACCATCGTATGCTGAGCCACATCCAAGTCCATGCACGTTTCCCGGTTTCACATACTTGCAACCGAATGACAATCACGGCGTTGTACTTCCAGAACGCTCTTCCTAATAAAACTGTCCTTTTTCCTTTTTTTTTTTTTTTTTTTACTTTCAGGTATTGAAAGAATTTCCAAAATCCTCGGATGAAACCAAAAACTGTTTTGCGAGCCAAAGGCTCCTCTTTTCCACCAGAGACAGGTAAAATACAACGAGTTATTCAAAAAGAAGTGCCGGGCTCACGGCTTCTGACGTCAAACCGACTGTTGCCTGCTGTTAAGTTTGTCTAACGACTGTGGCAGCTAAGGGCCGCAGTTCAACAAAAATATTCCCGCATCTCAAACAGAAGCTGCAGCTGCATGGAAAAATGTGTTGAACCGTGAGCTGCATCATGATTTCAAACAGCCGAAATCCTAAATCACCCACAAAACAGCAGGTAACTGGCGAGGCTTTTGCAGGTTTCCTATATAATGTGAAAACGTTGACAGTCGGTATTTCCCATCAACAATGATATCACTAACCATTTAAACAAAGCCTTTCTGAATTCTCCAAATACCATCAAGCTTACAGATCAGGAATAGAATACTTTTTTTTCAGTTAATGGAACGGTTTTAAGCAAACTATAAACAGCGCATTACATTCACTGAAAAAGGTGAGCTTAGCTGCAAATAACTCTGCTTTGGAGCGAGTTCAGGTGTTAAATGATGCCAATAATACAGTCATTTCTATAGGTTTAATTAAATTAAGTAATACTTTGTACTACTTTAACACATCAGGAGATGCATGTCATGGCGCTCAGCTCTGCTGATGATCCTCACATCGCGGGAAAATGTGGCACCACGGCAGCGACTTCTACTGCAATAGGTGCAATATATTGTGAAATTATTAATTCATCGCTGAATTTGAAAACCCTTACAACTAATTTTACGTGATAAATTGTTAGCGGGAGACTGGGTATTTTAAGTGACACAAGCTGTCAGCTGCAGAAGGCCAGAATAACAAGGCACAACTGACGATAGGAGTACAAATCTCGACAGACGGACAAGTCCAAAGCCGACCATACAAGTGGAAAACAGTCGGGAATCGTCCTCAGTGATGCCCAGCTGAGGAAGAGGTGAAATGTCTTCAAGGAGAGAAACCAAGACCGGCTGCCACGATAAGATGAGACGACGGCTGACCGTGACCTGGATGACTGTGAACCTTTCGTAGAAGCATTAGTCAGGAAGTTAATATTTAACCAGTGCAACCGCCACACCCCATAAACACACCTGCCTGCGTGCGACTCCTGCGTTGTTAAGGTTGGAGATGAATCAAAGCGGCTTAAAAACTGGATTTGGGGCCAAAGGATGAGAATGACAATATTAGACACAGTCTAATTAATGAAGATATCGTTGAATCAGTGAATAGGGTTAAAGAAGTGCAACCGTGGGAACTTCAGGACTGACAGAGAACAGCAGGCTGCTCTTTCCTTTTCCAATGTTTGGGAGAAACTGTGAGGCGATTCAAAGCTGGGACCGGGAGATAACATGCAAGAGAAAAACACAGATAAGTGGCATTTTGTTGACGAAACAACAAACGCACTCGGGCTGTACGCGGTGTTTGCGCCTGGGCGGTCGACGGCATGCACAGTGGGGTTAACGTGTAACTCATCTCATTTATTATCCCTAAATGAGGCAGTGCTTGAGTGCCTTTTTTTGACGTATTGACTCAAATACCTTGAGCACATGGGACAACTGATAACATACGCCCAATAATTGATGCATGATAAGCTTCATTTTCCATATAACCATTATTTGCACATTTTTTTGGGACATTGACAACATAATAGAGGAAACTAGTGGGATTACCAACTTCAGTGAGGTGAAAGGAGCTCGAGGTTCATCAGCCCTCAGGGCTTCATCACCACTGAAGTTCAGATTTAAAATTCTAGCTTTGAAATGATCAAGAAACGTTAACCATGACAGAAGAGTGGGGGGGAAAAAAAAAAAAGGTAAGCGGGCTCAAAAAAATGTTGGAGAAACTAAAAACAAGCACGACTAGCACATTTTTCAAATGCTTTCATTTTTAGATTAAATTCAGCACAATTAGGAAAATGGCTGAAGATTGTCATTCGGGCTACATACTGTCTTACTGTATATTACATAGAACTACTCAGACAATGAACACCAAATAACCATTAGTACATTTCTAATCGAAATATAATTTGGTAAGCATGGCTTTATATTAACCATTCAAAATTAGAGAAACAACATTACAAATCTTTGAAGATATTATCAGCTACTTTTGTCTGACTTTGGTAGAGTAGCCCAGCTAGCTCCATCAACAGTATGAGTATACTATGACCCCCTGCTCACCATCACAGATAATCAATGGGACTTTGGAGGCCAAGACACAACTTGGAAGTCATTGTGTTCCTCAAATCATTCCTGAATGTTTTTTGCAGAGCAGCGGGTCACAACATCCTACCGAAGAGACCACTACTATTTGCAAATACTGTTTCCGAGAGGGAGCCTACCTTGTCAGAAACATTGTGTTGGAATAATAAATATATTTGCAGAGCACTTCAAATCAAAGTACTGTGCCAGCGAGAAGGGATGAGAGGAGTAATATCGACACAATTTGTTCATTCTGCCTATTCTGTAGTGAGAGACAATGGGGTTAGAAGCATCTAACTAACCTACAGCGTATTTTTGGACTGTGGGTGGAAACCAGTGAACCCAGAGGAAACCCATGCAGACGGAGGGAAACTGGAACGTGCAAATTCAAAACCGAAAGACCCTGAGTCAGCGGCAACCTTCTTACTGTGTGGCGGAAGCGCAAACTGCTTCGCTGCCGTGGCGGCCCGGGAAAAAAAAAAAGTGTTGCGTGTCGATTAATAGCCACATAAATATTACAACAAAAAGGTTTCTGAGAAGCACGCGCTCCAAAGCATTACCCTGGTGCCGGCTTGCCCTCTTTCCATTATGTATCTGTTCCTCAATGGTCCAGCTGTAAGACTCACGCCCCCCATTGAGGGTGCATTCAGCGTCAGAAAGACGTGGTCTCGTGCGCCCTGGCATGTCTGCAGCGGTACAGCCCCGTATGCATCAAACAGGGATGACCCCTGTGTTCGACGGCTCTCTATTAGAACCAACATTGACTTCTTGCTGGAATTTGAAGTTGACTAACTCTCAGATTGAGTCCCGCCACTGTCTTCCCGTCACACACACACACACGCGCGCACACACACACGCACACACACACACACACAAGCCTGGTGGCAGATCACCATTTTCTTCTTCCCTGGACCACTTTTGGCAGGGAACGACAGCCCATGTGAAGTCACGTCATCCGAGACATCCAGCAATCACGATTTGACCCTTGTTGAATTCACGCAAAACTTTCATGAACCAACTTGTACCGCCATCAACACGTCAACTTTGAGGATGAATTCTAAAAAAGGATAATCAGTGTTGTTCACTCCACCTGTCGGTGCTCGTGTTTTGGTTCATCAATGCATAAAATCATGAATATGATTTTCAACACAATCCCTATACATGTCTGAATTGCAATATTACCAGGTTTAATGCATGAGTCAATGATGGATCTGGTCTTTGGCTACACTTCTGCTCATACACACTGGAAAACACCTCCATCTACTATCAAATGAAACTGTAGTTAATTAATGGGCCGTTTCTTTGATAATAATTAAAGCACATTAAGTGTTGCTGCATTTAATTTAATGTTATACAGGACAGAATACATCATTTTCAATGTTCTTAAAATCCAGTGTAAAAATGTTGCTCGCTACCAGAAGGAGTGGCGCGTGTAAAGCCTCATTACAACACAGGAAAAGCCCTCTGAGAGGTTTGTCATGAAAATGTTATGGTAAAGAGGCAGGAAGATGGCTAAAGTTAAGGGAATGGGAGCTCTGACAAGCATGAGTAAGCATCGTGCCTGATAAGTACATTCTGGGAGGTCATTGAACTCATTCCGAGAGAGTTGACTGTAAAAATGAAACTAAAGAAGCCTGAAGAAGTTCGCCGTAAAGAGGAGGCCACAAATGACGACGGGAATCTTTCACGTCGGTCAAATCAGACGACTATGCACGGCTTTGTTTTGTCACATGGTTTTACATCTGATCCACTCCACTGCCCAAATGCTGTGCCCAACCACAGAACCAGATTGGCGAGCCATTGACCTAAAGCGTGATCATGAAGTTCTGCTGGCGGCGAAAGGCTATCTCATGAGTGGTTGACCGCGTAAGAAAAACCACTGCATGCACTCGCGAGACTGATCTTGCGTGCCAGCAGTCATAGACTGTAACATTCAGTGGCCGAGATGGTGAGGATGTGATGCACAATAGATCAAGGCGAGTGGAGGAAAAACGTGTGATGAAATATAAGGATATAAGGAGATGGAGCCTCATTTTCAACACATTGACGGCACTCCAAATCGGATGGTTCACCCAGCTGGCTGCAAAGACAAAAAAAAAAAAAAAAAAAAACAAACAAAACAAAAAAAAACCTAACTAAAAAACCTATCAATAAGGGGAAAAAAAAAAAAAAAAAATAACAATTTAATTTTTAAATTAAAA
>CAAKHD010003640.1:4215-21934 GCA_901007705.1 Fistularia tabacaria
ATTATTAAAACTTACAAAAAAAGCAAAACCCTTTTTTTCCTCCAGAATCGATCAATATTTTAGTGTTTCTTTGTATGTCCTGTAGCTAAAAGTGTTTTCTAATGATTCTATAGTATGTGTGTGTGTGTGTGTGTGTGTGTGTGTGTGTGTGTGTGTGTGTGTGTGTGTGTGTGTGTGTGTGTGTGTGTGTGTGTGTGTGTGTGTGTGTATGAGAGAGAGAGAGCGTCTGTGTTTGCACAGCTATTGCCATTGTGAGCAGGTAATCTGGAACATATGAAGCATCTTCAACACACACACACACACACACACACACACACACACACACACACACACACACACACACACACACACACACTTCCACTACTGCGAGAGGAAGGTAGAGAATACGAAGAGAACATGGGGAGAATCAAAGCAGGAGAACATGGAGGTAGGAGGAGATAGAGTAAACCATGGAAGGAGAACATGGAGAGAACCCACGGTGGGAAGTCAGTGGACCAGTTGAGTGGAACCACCACCCCTCTCGTTGTGAGGAGCTCTAACCAATTTACCTTCATCATCTTCATCATCATCATCACCTGTATCTTCACGTCAGTGGAACCCACCTGCGTCCGGGTCCCTGGCGTAGACCACGGCGACGGGCGTTCTCGCCGTGGTGTTGTCGAAGACAGTGACCTGGTAGCGGGCGGCGGAGAAGCGCGGCGGGTTGTCGTTCACGTCCCGGACGGTCAGCCGGATGTCGGCCTGGCAGGAGCGGCCGCCGCCGTCCGTGGCTTTCGCCGCCAGGTTGTACTCCGCCGCCGCCTCCCGGTCCAGGACGGCCAGCGTGAAGAGCTCGCCTGCGAGGGGGTTTGGAGGAAAGAAAAAGAAACAGAACTTCAACACCCTTAACTACTACGGGTCACCTTGGTTCACTTACTCTTTTTATTCTCGCCTGTATGTGCTATCTATCTCTATTTGTGTATGTATACATGTGTATGTGCATATTGTGCATATATATTATTTGTAGGTATGGGTCTGTGTGTGTATATATGTATCTGGAGATCTTATCTTATCTTATCTTATCTTATCTTATCTTATCTTATCTTATCTTATCTTATCTTATCTTATCTTATCTTATCTTATCTTATCCTAACTGAAAAATAAATCACTAAATACATCATTAAATAAGTCGATAACCACATGAATAAATAATTTAACAGATACTGAATCAATTGTTATTCATATGAATAAAAACAATGTGTTCATGCAAAAATACACAAATAAATACGCAAACAAATTGGTTAGTTGCCACATCATGAGTAAACCATAAATAAATTCATATAAAAATTCGCAAAGAAACCAAAAAACTAAACAATTCAATTCACGAATAAATAAATAATATATTAAAATAAAAAAAAAGAAATCATAGATAAATAATTAGATGTATAAATGAATAAGCAGATTAATAAACAAATAAAAAAAACAATAAACGTAGACATAAACAAAAACAATAAATGATTCATAAATGTGAATACACAAAGCCTCATGAATGAAACAACAAAAATAAATCAATTGTTAAATACATGCACTTATATATACATAAATACGCAAACATATAAATAAGTGAATAAGCATTGCTTTCTATATTTCATGTTCTTTTGTAAATAAGTGAAAGCCTGCAAAAAATATAAATACAAATATCGTCTCAATTATTTATTAGATTTTTTATTTGGGCACTTTAATTGTCTATTTTCCTGTCTGTCGCTTTTCTTTTTTTTGGTGTGGGGGGGGTGTGCCTCCTGAGATCCACCGGTTGCCGTGGTAACGTGCTGCCGGTACTTTGCTGGACATGCCGTTGTGTTTTTTGTTAACACTTGTGTGTGTGTGTGTTCAAAGTGAGGTCCTTCAGCGTGACACCTTATATCTCACGCCCAATCAGCTGAAACCAGGATGTTGTGACACGTAGTTGACCGATGAGTGGCTGGAAATGGATATGTGAGTGTGTGTGTGAGTGTGTGTGTGTGTGTGTGTGTGTGAGTGTGTGTGTGTGTGTGTGTGTGTGTGTGTGTGAGTGTTTTCCTTTTTCTTATTTCTGAGAGCGGTTTCTGAGAAAATATCGTAAACAACAATTGAGGGGCAGCTCAGGTGTCATGACCCCCTACACACACACACACACACACACACACACACACACACACACACACACACGTCTCACCTGTCCTCTGATCCAGGTGGAAGCTGTCTGCGTCGGGGCCGTGGAGGCTGAAGGAGATCTGCCCGTTGGCGCCGGCGTCGGCGTCCGAAGCAGATACTTTCATCAGGAAGGTGCCGGACGGCGAGTTCTCCGTCGCCGTCTCGGCGTAAACCGGCTGGAACGAGAGGGGAGGGAACGTCGGAACGTCGGAACGTCGGAACGTCGGAACGTCGGAATGCAGGGATCTAAAAGGCTTACCTTATCGGTGGTTAATTGTAGCTAGTTGCTAATTTTAGCCAGGTGCTAATTCTCTTCATATAATATCGCATGTATTTGGAGAGGAAATAAAAATATTTGTCAGGAAAGTCTCGAAGACAGAATCATTTTTCGATTCTCTCTTTATTTTACTACTAATACTTTGTATTTTTAGGCATTTCTCCATAAATTTTACATGATTATTATTTTGAGGTAATTGTGGGCGGGTTGCTTTTTTGTGTTTATTTTTCCTTTTCTTAGTAATTTGTTTACCCTAGTCATTTTAAGAGTCATTTCATTTCTTTCTTCAGTTATTTCTGCATTTAATTGTCTCATTTTGAATTAATTTTGTGTCGATTTCTCATTTTCTCACTTTCAGTGGTAAAGTGCCGTGTACTTTATGTGCATTAAAAATAAATTTGGACGTTTGCTGGAGGGCGAATGGATCATAAAAGTATGTACTACGTTAGCTCGTACTGAGAAAAGACACGATTCGATACATCGGAGTACTTCTTCCACATTTGCAATACTTTCTTCTTGTACTTTGTACTAAATGTGTTTTACGGCTGCAGTGTCTGAGTTGTTTTTTACCTTTTTTTTTTTTTAATCAGTACAATTTTTTGAGTCCTTTATTGACATCAAGTGTAGCTGAGGTTTAATTCCCTGCAGGGGATCCCCGTTACCATGGTAACGTGCTTGTAAAGCGTAACGGAAACACCATCGGCGTCGTCGTAACCGACCGCGTCGCAAGCCCACGGCGCCTACCTGATCGCACAGAGGGGTGTTGTCGTTGACGTCCAGAATATGCACGTCCACTTGCACGGGCATCTGGAACTTCCCGTCGGTGGCGATGACCCTCAGGGCGTAGCGGTCGGCGGCCTCGCGGTCCAGCGGCTCCTTCACGATCAAACCCCACTCGCCCTCGTCCTGCTGGATGATGGCGAACTGGCCCAGCGGGTCGCCGTCTGCGGGGGAACAGCCAATGCAGTTGATCTGATTAATTACCGATTTACCGATATATTTCAACGGTAATTATTGATCAGCTAAACCTGGATGCAGTTTCTTGAACAGTATCATGATATGATTCATAACATTGTCCCTGTATGAGGACGGGGCGGTTTAAGCACTTCCATGTCCTTTTGATTTATGCTACTCACGTATAGAGGTACTTTAGCAGATCCTGACGAGAAGTGACGGAAGATGAATAAGCTAACTACTCATCTCTACCCCTTATGCTGCACTCAGGGTTGCGGCGGTGCTGTAGCCTATTCCTGCTGCCATTGGCCGAGAGCCAGGGTTCACCCTGGACCGCTCCCCGGTCGACTTTATTCATTTAATTCAACGGAACCAAAAGAACCGACTGAGAGGAAGGTTTGAGAGCCATCGGTTCTCTACAGGTTCTCCTCCCTGGCCTCTCTCCATTTTCTCCAACTTGCTCCCACAGCACAGCACTTGTATGCTCATTGAAGACTAAATTGTCCATTGGTGTAAAAGCAAGGGTGAATACAGGGATATCTTCGATGATCACATGATCACATAGGGACATACAATCGTTCACTCCCACGTCTGGATAATTTAGGGTGTTTTTGGACGACAGAAGGAACCCGGGGAACCAGGAAGGCCCCCTGTTGAAATCCAACCAGAGACCTTCTTACTGTGAGGCAGAAGTGCTGAACGCTGTGGTTTAAACTTGTTTTTGCTTTTAATGTTTGACTGCTTGGTTGCGGCTGCTGTCATTGCTACTGTTATTGTCGTTGCTCCAGTTGCTGCAGTTTGTTGTTGTTGCTGCTGTGGTTGTTTTTTTGGTTTTGATTGGGTTTGTTGTGGCTGTTGTTGTTGCTGTGTTTGTGGTTTTTGCTGCTGTAATGGTTGTTTTTGTGGCTGCTGTTATTATTGTGTTTTGTTGTTGTTGCTGTTGTTTTTGTGGTTACTGTGTTTGTTGTTGCTTGAGTTGTTATGATTGTTTTTGTGGTTGTTATATTGTTTTTTTTGTGATGGTTATTTGTGTGACTGATGCTGGGTAGTGCTGGTTGTTGTTATTAGAGTTGTTATTGCGCTTGTTGTTGTTGTACTAGTTGTTGTTATGGTTGTTTCTGTGGTTGTTGTTTTGGTTGTTGTGATAGTTGCTCTTGTGGTTGTTGCAGTGGTCTTTCTGGTTGTTGTTGCTATGGTTGTTATTGTGGCTGTTGTTGTGGTTGCGGTTGCTGTGTTTGTTGCTGTTTGGGTTGTTATGGTTGTTTTTGTGTTTTTTTTCATGGCTATTTATGTGGCTAATGCTGCTGTTGTGCTGCTTGTTGTTGTGGTAGTTGTTGTTGCTGTTATGGTTATTTCTGTGGTCATTGTTGTGGTGGTTGTTATGGTTGTTGTGCGATTTGCTTTTTTTGTTGTTGCTATTGTTTTAGCGTCGTTATGGTTGTTTTTTTGTGGTTATTGATATTGTTACGGTTGCATTTGTGGTTGTTGTGTTGATAGCGCGGGCAGTTGTCGTGTTTGGCTGCCGTTGCCCCCGGCGCCCCTGCGGTCCCCGCCCCTCTGAGAGATTCATCCCGCGTACAGACTTAATTTTTGCCCAGTTAATGTATTGATCGTTCCCGCTCTTAGACAGGACACTAGTTTAGATGATAAACATGCACGCACACACACACACACACACGCACACACACACACACACACACACACCACACACACACACACACACATACACACACACATGTGCTCCTGCGGAAAAGACTCAAGAGGACAAGGAGTTTCCGTTGTGTCGTTTTGTCTGAGTCTGGAGAGCCTGATTTGATTGACGGGTGACACGTTAAGCTCCGCCTCTCCCCAGCTCCAGACCCGCACAGACCCGAAACTGTCGGCTAGGCTCTTTAAGTTGCACTGCTTTTTTTTTTTGTATACATTGTAATTAAGCACTTATAGCTGATTTATTACTCAGTTAACAGCCTCATTAAATGTTGAGCAATTTATTCTTTCTGTTTCTTCACGTCCAACTTTTTCAATTTTTCACATACACTAGTTGTGCCTCTATTGCACAAGATATACCTTTGTGTTTTATCATTAATGAATAACAATTTGTTATTAGCATTAAATGCTATAACAATCATTAAACAACTATTTTCAAAAAAATCTAATATTTTTGGCTGTTTAGGATTTAATTTTTTGCATCATGCTATGAAAAAAATTAAAGTTCAGCATAAAAAAAAGACATTTTAATTTTAAATTATAATTTCAATTAAAAGTAACTAATTAATTTGTATTCTACTTGCAGTTGAGTTGAAATGTTCTTATTTCAGGCACATTTGGGATTCACATACTTCATTAAACAGCTATTTAAAAAAAAAAATATTTTTGGATGGGCTGTTTACTATTTACTTTTTTGCTAAATATCATTTAACATTTTTTTTAAGTTTACATAAACAAAGACATTTTAATTTTAAATTATAATTTAAATTTAAGATAACTCATGAATTCATAATCTTCTTGAATTTGAGCTGAAATGTTCTTCTTTCAAGCACATTAGGGATTTTCATGAAACCTCTACTTCCTGGATGGCAAACGTTGGCCTCACCTGTGATGTAACACGTCACCATGCGGTTCTCCATCGACACGTCGGCATCCGTGGTCGTCATGGAGATGATGACCTCCCCGGGGGCGGTGTTCTCCACCACCGAGCCGTGGTACGTCTCCTCGGAGAACCTGGGCGGGTTGTCGTTCTCGTCGGTCACCGTCACCTCCACCCGCACGCTGGATGACAGCTTGACGTCGCCGCCGTGGTCGGTGGCCAGAACGTTGAACCTGAAGAGCCGGGTGGCCTCGCAGTCCGTCTCCCGAACGGCCGTGATCCAGCCGGTCCTCCCGTCGATGGAGAAGACCTGGCTGATGTCCTCCGACGCCATGCCGTCGTCGCCCAGCGGCTCCAGGCTGTACGTCACCAGACCATTGGCGTCCGCGTCGGGGTCGTTGGCCGTCACCTGTTCACCGACGACACACCGATTTACCTCTTGGGGCTGTGTTCAAATGAAACTCACAAGAAGCAGGCGAACAAGCCCCTCCCCTTTTACCCGGGTTGGTTGCCTGTTAATCACAGAGTCACCTGTCAATCACGGAAACATCCAACCAGTCGCCCTCTCATTTTCACGTTGGGACAACTTAGTCTTCGATGAACCTTCTGACTGTTTGGGACACCAAAAACATACAGGACGTTCATCGGTGCCGCATGAATGAAAGCGTGACTTATTGTTGGACGTCTTCAAAGATATGATTGACACATGAGCAAGCCCCGCGCCCCACCCCAATGTCCTCCGGCATTGGCTCCAGTATCCTGAACTCAAGTTCTGAATGGGCTCGAACCCTCACCCTACTTTTCTTTTTTGTCTCTCCTTGTTGTTGTCATTCTGTTATCTACTTTTATCCCTGTTGTTGTCACTCTCACTTATTTCTATCCTTGTTGTTGTCATTCCGTCCACATCCTACTTATTTATTTTATTTTATTTTATTTTATTTTATTTTATTTTATTTTATTTTATTTTATTTTATTTTATTTTATTTTATTTTATTTTATTTTATGTATTATTATAAGAATTATAAACATAGATTTTTTTGTCCTTGATGCTGTCATTCTGTTATCCATATTTATCCTTGCTGTTGTCTTCGTCCTTGAAATTATCTCTACTATTTATATCTATATCCATAATTATTGAAATTGCTATTGTTGTGCTGCTGTGTTCACCGAATTTCCAATAAGGAAATCAATTTAAAAAATTATCTTTTTTTTTTTTTTTTTGTTGTTGGCCGTTGTCTATATTGTCCCTGTTGTTGTTCACCTAGCTGTCTATTCTTTTTTGATCAATATGTTTCGACAATTTTTTAATTGTCTCATCCTGCCTATTTATTTATTTTATTTCATCTTGTTTGATTTGATTTGATTTGATTTTCTATTATATTATTATAAGAATCTTATTTTTCTTTGTCCTTGTTGCTCCGTCTGTTATCTATATTCATCCTTGTCGTTGTCTTCGTCCTTTTAATTATCTCTGCTATTTTTATTTATATCCATAATTATTGATGTTGTTATTATTGCGCTGCTTTGACCTTGAATTTCCCCTGTGTTTATTTATTTATTCATCCCATTGTCTATTTTGTCTCTGTTGATGTTCACCTTGCTGCCTCTTCTTTTATTTTTTATTTCTTTATCGATATCTTTTGACAATCTTTTAATTGTCTCTCTTATTCATATATATACTCTATATTTATTGATGTTGTTTTTGTTGTGCTGTGACAAAAGAATTCCCCCTACGGGGATCAATAAAGTATTATCTTATCTTATCTTATCTTATCTTATCTTATCTTATCTTATCTTATCTTATCTTATCTTATCTTATCTTATCTTATCTTATCTTATCTTATCTTATCTTATCTTATCTTATCTTATCTTATCTTATCTTATGCAACTTAGCTGTTTGGTGGACCATGATGCTTAATTCAACATCGTGGAACTGCGTCCGGCAGAGATTCTCACCTGGATAACGGTGGTTCCTGCAGGCATGTTCTCTGCCAGGAAGGCCCTGTATGGATTGGCGTCGAACGTGGGCTGGTTGTCGTTGACGTCCTGCACCTGGATGTTGACCGACACCAGCGACGCCACATCGGTCCCATTGTGGTTGCCCTGGGCGACCACGTCTATCTGGTACCACTTGGTCTTCTCGTGGTCGATGTCCTTTAGCAGCAGCAGCGTCCCTCTCTCTTGGTCCAAGCTGAAGACTTTGTCCTTGTTGCTCTCCACCGTGTTGCCGCTGACCAGGCTGTAGATGACAGGCATCTGGGAGTCCGCCCGCACAGAGCCGATCTCCGTGCCGACGGGGACGTCCTCGGCCGCCGAGAAGCTGTAGAGCGGCTCCGAGAACTTGGGCAGGGGCACCTCGGGCGGGACCACCTTGACCTGGAGGGGTACGGTGGAGTTGTAGAACGGTATGCTTCCATCGCGGGCCTTCACTTTGAAGTTGAAGATCTTGTTCTCCATGCCGACGAGGCTCTCCTTGACACTGACCAGGCCAGTGAAGGGGTTGATCTCGATCACGTCCTCCGTCACCTCCTCGGCCTCGTCCACGCTGTAGGTGATGTCGGCATTCTTCCCGTCGTCTGCGTCGTAGGCCATGATCTGAATGACAGGGGAGCCTTTGTTGACGGTGGACTGGATGGAGACCTGGTACTCCGAGGCCTGGAACTGCGGCACGTTGTCGTTGTTGTCCGTCAGGATGATCTTGACGGTGCAAAAGGCAACTTTCCCGCCGCCGTCTTTGGCCATGACCTTGATGGCGATGATCCTCTGCTCTGGATTCTCTCTGTCCAAAGCCTGCGTTGTGACAATCTGGCCGTTGCCGTCGATGGCGAACTTCTCATCCGCGAGCTTGTTGATGATGGTGTAGTCCACGCTACCGTACGGCCCGTCGTCCGGGTCGATGGCCGCCAGCCGGATGACCCGAGTTCCCGCTTCGGCGTTCTCGGCCAGCTCCGCTTCGTAGACGCTCTGCTTGAAAAAGGGACTGTGCCTGTTGCTGTTGATCATGTCGATATTGACCGGCGCGCTTTTCTGGAAGACGCCGTCAGACACCGCCACCGTCAGGTTATAGAAAGGGTCCAGATTCCTTTTGCAGACATTGGAAAAAGAGATGATCCCTGAGGACTCGTTGATGTTGAAGTAACGGCCTTCGTTCCCTGAGAGGATCCTATAGCGGAGGTTGTTGCTGTCGGCGGCGTCCGGGTCCGAGGCCTGGATTTTGACGACGATGTGGCCACACTTGGCCATCTCGTCCAGCGTGGCTCGGAAGTGGGAGCTGACAAAGTCCGGTGGGTTGTCGTTGACATCGGTGATGTTGATGAAGACGCGGGTCTCAGCGTGGAGCGGAACCGTTCCGTTGTCCACCGCCCTCACCGTCAAACTGTAGCGACTGGAAATTTCGTGGTCCAGAACCTGCTTGGTGACGACCAGCCCGCTTTGAGGGTCGATTTGGAAGATGTCTGTCTCGTTCCTGTCCGTTTTCACGATCTGGAAGGTCAGATCTTTATTCCTGCCTGAGTCCAGATCAGACGCGGAGAGCTGAATCACCGAAGTGCCGGCGGGAAGCCCCTCGGCGATGTCTGCCGCGTACTGCCTCTTGGAGAAAATGGGCGCATTATCGTTCACGTCCTCCACTTCGATTTCGATGGAGGCCTCCGAGAAGGCGCCCGTCACCGAGTCGGTTGCTCGGACAGTCAACGCGTGAGCCGTCTGGCTTTCGTAGTCAAGCGGTTCCGTTACGGCCAGCACGCCAGTTTTGAAATCGATGTGGAAGTGCTTGGAGGCGTTCTCCTCCTGGAGGTTGTAGAGGAGCCGATAGCCCTCCGGGTTTCTGGCCTGGACGTGCAGGATGGTGGTAAAAGGCGGGACGTTCTCGGGGACTTTCAGCGGATACAGCAGGGTTTGGAAAACCGGGTTGGTTCGGTTCCTCACCTGGACAGTGAGCTGCGCCGCCGCCCTGAGGCCGGCCTCGCCCTCGTCCTCGGCCACCACCGTCAGCACATACTTGTTCAGAGCGTCGAAATCCAGCGGCCTTTGGAGCGACACATCGCCCACGTCGGGGTCCACCCTGAAGAGGTCGAAGTCCTCCTCTAGCGAGTACACGACGGACCCGTTTTCTCCTAGATCCTTGTCAACAGCGGCCACCTGGTACAGAACATCTCCTGGCTCAGAGTCTTCGGAGATAGTCATGGAGAAGGGAAGGTTGAGAAACTGAGGGGGGTTGTCATTGACGTCGTCGATGAAGACCTTGATCAGGGTCGTAGCCGTCCTACGCGGCGTGCGCGAGTCCTCCACCTTCACCACCACGTCATAGACGTCCTTCTCCTCCCTATCAAACGGGACGCCTGTGGTTTCGAGTATCCCGGAGGTCCGGGAGACGGAGAACCTCCCCATCGGGTTCAGAACGGAGAAGGAGAGCGGCTCATTGAGAAAACAGCCGATAGCTTTGAGCGCCGCCAGCGTTCGGATGGTCTTCTGGTTTTCTGCGACGCTCACGGAGTACACCCTCCGCTCGAAGCCCAAATCGGTCTCTGTTATATTTGTCACGTTGACCCTGACGATGGCAGAGTCCTTGTAAAGGCCGTCAGAGGCCTGGACCACCAGCTGGTAACTCCGCCTGAATTCTGACGCGTTGCTCACGGTGATGACACCAGTGGTCGGGTGGATGGCAAAGGTGTTATTATGATTCCCCCCTGTGATACTGTACGACAGCGCGGAGTCGGGGTCACTCGCCATAACGCTCATGACTTCCGTGTCTCTGACAGGCGGGAATAAGACAAGTGCCTCGTAGGTGGAGGCGGAGAATTTCGGTGGGCAATCGTTCAGGTCCAAGATGCGCACGGTGACCTTGGCAGGCTCGGCTGCTCGTAGGGGCGGCTCCCCTGAGTCCTGCACCTGAACGCTGAAGCGGTACTCGGGCCGCGCTTCTGAATCCACAGGCGCAGCCAGAGAGATGGTACCCATGTTGGGTTCGATCTTGAAGACCTTCCTGGCTTCCGGTTCCAGGATCTGATACATCAGCAGGGAGTTCACGTCCCTGTCGGCGTCCGACGCCTGAATAACCAGGGGCGCGTTTCTCTCGCCCGTCACCAACTCGCCCACCCGAGCCGACTCGCTCACGTGCCCCAAGTACTCCCGCTGCTTGAACACGGGGGAGTTGTCGTTCTCATCGATCACGTAGATGTGGACGACAGTGGCCGAGGAGGCGCCGGCAACAGTGGAAGCCGTGACTTTGAGCTTGTAGGAGGCGCGGCTCTCGAAGTCCAGCCACCTCCGCAGCGAGATCACGCCGGTGTACCGGCTGATGTGAAACGTGCCGTCGGGGTCCCCGCTGTCGATCCCGTAATGAACGGCGGCAGGGCTGGAGGCCGATACCGTGACCGCCGGAGTCCCAGGGGGGCTCCACTCACTGATTTCGGTGAGGTACTCGTCGGTGGGGAAGGCGGGCGGGGTGTGAACGGAGGTGAGGATGCGGACGTGGACCGAGCAGACGTCGTTGCGCTGGGGGAAGCCCTGGTCGGTGGCCATCACCGTGAGATGGAACTGGTCCTGGGGCTGCAGGTCCAGGTGCTTGGAGACGCTGATGGAGCCCGATGATGGGTCAATAGAGAAGCTGTTGTTGATGTTGCCTGCAAGATAAGGGATTATGCGAATCAGCATTTGTCTGTACCTTCACTTATTTTGACACTCCTTGTCCTGCACTCCGGGTTACAATGGGAGCCTATCGCAGCTGACATTGGGGAAAGAGGCAGGGTTTAACCTGGATGAGTCAGCTGTCAATCAAAAGGCCACATACGGTTACATCCAACCATTCACCCTCTCATTCGAACCTGGGGACAATTTAGAGTCTTCAATGAGCATACAAGTTTGGGGCTGGGACAGCCACTAGTCCACAACTGGAACCTTTCTCTTTGCAAGGTTTCAGTTCTTTGGGTTCCTTTGAATAAAATGAAGAAAGCCAACCAGTGGCCGGTCCAGGATGAACCCCGCTTCTCGTCCAGTGACAGCCGGGATAGGCTCCTCCCCCTGCGGCTCTGAGTAGAGGTTGAGTGGTCAAGATAATGTATTCTCGCGGCTCTGCCTTTGCCGACGCTCACCCGAGTGCAGGGAGTAGGTGATCTCGGCGTTGCCGCCCTCGTCCTTGTCCAGGGCTTTGACCCTGACGACCTCTGTACCCGGCGGCGCCAGGCTCGAGACGGCGGCCTCGTAGCGGGGGCTGAGGAAGGAAGGCGAGTGGTCATTGCAGTCCTCCACCTGGATCAGCACTTTCACCAGGTTCCTCTTCACCGGGATCTCCTGGTCACGCACCTGGGGAGCAGTCAGAAGAATAAATAACAACAATAGTGATAGTAATGATCATGATTATATTTGTTATCATTATTATTATTATAGTTGTTGAATTTTGTATTATAATATTAATACAATGAATTAGGATGGTAGTGATAACATGATTATCAATCGTGATGTTTATCATTATCATCATTATTATTTTTTTTATTTATTATCATGATGAATTACGATAATAGCAATGAAGATAAGGATGATATCTCTTATCATTAGATAATATATACAATAATATAATCGTAATTATTTTTATTATTTTATTAGTTGTGATTTTTTTTATTATATTATTACAATGAATCACAATGATGATAATAACTGCACTGCTAATAATGAGATAGTCATTTTCATAATCATTATTCATTTAAATAACATAAAATAAAATAATTCTAATTAATATTTATTTCTTGTTGTTAATAGTAGTAATACGACTGTTGTTTTCTAATTTTGTTTGATATTACTGTTAAAATGATTATTATGACTGGGTGATTCTAATAATAATGGTAATGATGATTAACATTATCAAAGGCAATATAATTATTATTATTGAATAATAACAATCACCATAATCTTCATCATTATCATCATCACCATCATCATTATTATTATTATAATTGTTGTTGTTGTTGTCTTAAGTTTACAATCCTGTTATAATAAATTATTATGATGGTGATACTCAAAATCAATATAATAATAATAATAATAAAAATTATCTTTATTATCAAAATAATAATGAGAATAAAATATTGACGTAGGTAAAACAGATGGGAAACAGGTGTGAGCCCGTCATCATCGCCAAGCCATTACCATGACGATGAGGGTGTGGACGGGGGCGGTCTCGTAGTCCAGCTCCTCCGTCAGCACCAGCACGCCGCTCTTTGGATCCAGGTGGAAGAACCGGGCGCCGTCCGGGCGGAGGCTGGCGTGGACGGAGAACACCAGCTTGCCATTGGCGTCCGCGTCCTCGGCGCCGATCTGCAGGATGTCCTTCCACGGGGACGTGTCCTCAGGAACCCTCACCTTCATCACACAGAAGGATAAAACCCGTTGATAACAGGAAATGACAAGCGGCGGGGGAAACAAAAGAAAAGAGACAAGGTGTCCCTTTCAGCGACCCGAGCGAGGAGGGTGGATGGAGGGCGCCGTTTTCAGGGCGACAAATTTTCCTTTTTGTGAAATAATTCACCGAAGGAAACGAGAGAGCGCACTGATTACTGCGATTAAGGAAGTCGGCCAGGACGAAGGCCAGGACGGCGCCGCTTATCACAGCGTCTGCAAAGTTCTGAGCCAGGCGACGGGAAAAGAGGTCTCACCTGGTACAGCTGCTTTCTGAAGACGGGTCGGTGCTGGTTCATGTCCAGGACTCGGATGAGCGCCTGCGGAAGGAGCATGGACGAAAGGTGCGGCGGCCATCTTTAGTGCAAGAGCATTGTGCTAGCAAAGGTTCAATTAGCATGCACGGCGAAGTATGACGAGTAAAAAAAGGAAAATTACTGACATATCAGTCGTATTAGTACAGATAAGAAAGCGCCATTGCAGCCATTTTGGTTTATTTTGGTCATTTCTGCTGCTAGCTTAGCATCATAACTGTGCTAATGCTAACTCTAGAAGTCATCGTAAATATACACAGTGTAAATGGGGGTCCGATGAGATCAAGGTCACATGACATCTGCATTGCTTTCGTTAGCTTGCTAAAGAGCTACAGTTCACTTGTTTGATGACACAAAATACACAGTCCCCATTTGACCGTCTCCGATTGGCTAGACTTTATGTCTGATTTTATTTTCCTTCGTTTGGTCGAACCAATCGAAATAATCGCCACGGCGACACGTTTATCAGCTGAGCTTCTTCAATATGGCAACCTCTAACCTCCGCTTCGGAGCTCTCTGCAGAACTCATGCTGCCAGCGGTGAAGTTGCACGAAAGCGTGTCGTAAAAATTTCCCGAATACATTCACGAATTAATGTAAGAACACGAGTAGTAATTTATTGATAACATTTTTTTGTGAGCCGTGAAAAAGTCGATTTCAAGCTGAACAGGAAGTGGCTCGTATCTCAGCAGGACTTTGTCCTATCGAGATCGAACTCAGATGGGGTTCCAGGTTTCAGGATTGCCTGATCGTGTGGTGAAAAACCTTCACTGACCTGCGTGGTCGCCCTCTGGTGGCCGTCGCTGACCTGAACCGTCAGGTTGTAGTTGGAGCGCTGG
The DNA here is from genome assembly GCA_901007705.1 of Fistularia tabacaria. Taxonomy (NCBI): domain Eukaryota; kingdom Metazoa; phylum Chordata; class Actinopteri; order Syngnathiformes; family Fistulariidae; genus Fistularia; species Fistularia tabacaria. The sequence continues at coordinate 18,750 of CAAKHD010003640.1, forward strand.
GCGGCGTCCAGACGCCGGGCGATGGTGATGGTGCCCGTGTTGCGCTGGATGTCAAAGTCCTTGGCCTCGTCGCCATCTGAGAAGCAGAGCAGATGTTAAGGTACTGGACTCTGCCGCTGCCACAAAGGGGCGGCAAAATTAACTGACCCTACTTTTTCAGTCTAGAGTATTACAGAAACAAGAGATTCTACAAAAATAAAAATGTTGCTATTGCCTGATTACGTTTAAAAAAATGTTTGACAAAATTGAAAAAAAAATCCACCTGAGTTGTAGCGTTCTCGGGTTTCAGTTCTGACCCTTAGCTAGCTGCTGCTCAATTGCTAGCTTTATCTTTGGATGTTTACTAGGGTGAGCCGAAGCCTCCCTAATGCCAGGCAGGTTCAGTGTCCGCCAAACAAAGTAGTTCTACATTTTCATGTCAACTTGACATACAATTTCAAAACTTCCTTGCTAATTCACGCGAGCTAACTCATGCTATCCCCGTGCCTCGAATAACGAGTGACAGCATACGCGGCAGAAACAGCGGAATGTTCTATGATGGGAGGCGGGGCTTAACCTGGACAGGTCAGCTGTCAATCACTGGCTTTTTCCTGTTCCATGTATTTGTGTGTATATTAAATACATACATATACAAATGTGTATATATTTGATGATAATAACATAAATTATTACATAAATATATTAAATTGATATTCCAATTAGAACATTGAATCTGTTTAGTGATGTATATGTGTACATATATTGATACATTTTTATTATATTTATTTATCCTGTAAAATATTTCATATAACTTATACATACCACATATATATATATATATATATATATATATATATATATATATATATATATATATATATATATATATATATATATATATATATTGTTGATACACTGAGTGTAATACTGCTTATTGATTTTAATTAAATTGACAGAGATTTGAATATTTAAACTGCTTGTTGAAATATATCTGTGTATATATACATATATATATATATAATATAAAAATGTTTTAATATATTTTTTTCTTTTTCTTTATTTTCAACTGTAATTGTTTTTTATTTTCTTTGAATTCGAAAGACATTTTTGTTTTTCTAATCTTTACTGGAAGTCTCTAAGTTTCAGCTGATTTGTTTCCCTCATGACATTTAATTGATGAAGTGATCCTTTTTTGTCATTTGGCTTTTATTTGGAACGTCCAGCGTGACTCAGTCCGACCTCCTTTCTGCCTCAGCAGGTCCAGAGAAAACAGCCTGGGCTGACAGATGGTGTTTATTAACACACACATACACACACACACACACACACACACACACACACACACACACACACACACACACACACACACACACGGTGTGTTCAACATTTCTACCGTTCTCTGACGGAGAACCCCTAAAAATGTTTGTTCCTGATTGCGAACAGCTTCAGCTTCCCGTTGTCCATCGATCACCCCGAGCCAATCGATCGATCACCCTGAAGCCTCTTCCTCCGGTGGGAAGACGGAGAACCTGAAGAGACCATGACTGCTGTACTGAGCTGTCAATCCTCCCCTGTCTAATTCTATATCGATCGATAAACTGATCAATAAATAGGTAATTCAATTTGACTTTCATCAGAAGTCTCTATATGAACGTCCTGCTTATAACATATTTATAAACCTGTAATAAAGTAGGTAAAAACAGCAAGTTCCAGGTAACAGGACTCAGCGGAACGGCGGTGTGTTGTGAAACATACAAATTAAAATGATTAAAGAAGGTAATAACAGTGGGGTAATGCAGGATTTTATGCTTTTTTGATTGGCCGAGTTATTGCATAGTAATGGAGGGGAAAGACGGTGATCATACCAAGGTGGCCAATCGACAACAACAACAACAACAACAACAATAATAGCAATAACAATACACATATTATAATGATGATGAAGTTGATAGTAGTTGATATATGTAATTCCATTAAAAATGCAGCCCTAACAATGTTATAACAGTGTTACAGGAGGCTTATGTAATAAAATACAATTTTAATCACAAAAAAACATAACAGTAATAATTGTCATAATAATAATAATAATTAAAGTAACTCTGTTTTGTTCTTTACAGTGATTTCAATCATATGCATTAATAAATAAATCATATTGATAATATTATAATTGATAGTGAGGTTAACAATAATTTCAGTTTATTTGTTTTTTTTTACATGAATCCCAAACACATTCACTAATAAATAAATAATATTAATAACCCTCTCGATCCTAAGTGCAGGTAAGTGACAGGCGAAGGATGGATGGATGGATATTAATAACATTTTTTTAAATAAAATGATAATAATAATAATAATAACAATAATAATAATCATAATAATAATAATAATAATAATAATAATAATAATAATAATAATAATAATAACAAATATGAATGGAAAGATATGCTATCTTGCTGCAGACGCTGCACCTGCAGTTCCACCGTTTGGCCACCAGGGTGAACCTCAGCGTCCCCCTGTTATCAATGCACCTGTGGCCGGACGCTCCCCCTGGGCATGGGGTTGGGGGGGGGGGGTTGCTCAGAGCGTCTGCTGCTTTCTGGCAGTGAGGCCAAATGAGAAAAAAAACAACCCAAAAATCCCGAAATCTGGCTGCTCCTTTGCTCACGCCGCCCCCTGCTGGCGGGGAGGAGGCGGCGCGGCATGGGAGGGGAGGGGGACTTCCTGCGGGGCTCAAAGCGCCGGCTGAGGCGGCGACATCTGCCCACGTCCCTTTTATGCCCCCACGGGGTCCAAGGAGAGGGGGGCGCCAAGCCGGCGGTGATCTGGCAGGTGATGAGAGGAGGGAGAGGAGGACTTATCCTCACCGAGGTAGAACATCCGGCCGAGGCGCCCTTTTCTCTCCGGCATCCATCTATACGACAAATTATTCTTCTATTATGTAATAACTACCAATAACTCGTAAACTGATTTAGTTATTATCATGTAATCGATGAATCCAGCCATCTATTGATCCAAATTTTCTATCGCCTGTGTGTATATATATATATATATATATGTATATATATATATATATATATATATATATATATATATATGCAAATATATACATGTCTGTATATTTGTATTTATATTGATATATCTCTTTAAGACGCAAAAATGGGAAGTGAATTGTATTTCACCAAATGACATATCAATGAGAGGATGTC